>JAQFYZ010004222.1:0-11538 GCA_034695085.1 Cylindroiulus punctatus | reverse complement strand
CAAATTGGCCCAAATCGATACTTAAGTCGTGGCTCAGACTCAAGTATGGTCGATTTGGGCAGCGGTGGTACGGGCCTAAATAGTTGTTTAATGATCAGTGAAAGTTGGGTGTTTTTCACCAAGTTCATCCATGGAACGACACAATCGATCAAATAGGTTTCGACTAATTGTTCTCACACTGATGTGTTTCAGTAGCTTATTTCTTAATTGCCGCTTCACATCCGAAATCTGCGGTTATCACTACACCCCGTTAAGCATAAAATGGTCACTTAGCAGAACGCTAAACGCGAAAATCCTACCTCAAAATACATGGTAGATGTTGTTGAGACTATTACTGATGAAAAGCATTTCCTCAAAACCGCTCTACCTTACGAAATTAGCCATATGGGCAATGTTTCACGCCTTTATAAGCAAATCATAAAACGAAAACTTGACCTTGAAAGGGTCATGAACTGATAAACTTACATGATAGGATGTTGGTGCACTCTTAGTGAAAGTGATGTTTTCTGGAAAGGCAAAGAAAAAATAAATAAATAAATAAAATAAAATAACGATTCAAACAGGATACATTCTAAGTCACCCATGATACATTATAATACACTTAAATTTGTAATTTAAAGATTACAGGATTATCCACGACACAAACTAAAAACGCATACTTGAACATTAATCGATCAATAATGACAAAAATTAGATGTTCATTCCATATTTATGTAAAATAAGACATGTATATTAGGCTATATAGGGTGTTTTTGTAAAACAAAATATTTAGTCCTACAGGGTATTGTACCAAAAAAGTATTTGGGCATACAGGGAATTTTTGTAAAAAAAAAAATATTTGGCCGGACAGGGTGACCATTAGAAAAAATATTTTTTTAAAAAGTCATGAGTTACTAGGTTTTCAAAAAAAAGTGTTAGAATTAGTAGTTTATATCGTGCATGTGATTCATAGGGAATGCCAGCAGGCGACGCTGTAATCGCATGAATCGAAATCATGGTGGGCTAGTCATCGAGTAGAGTTAATGTGGCCACATGATACCAGTGATCTTGAGGATTTCCCTATGCAGATACATTTTCAATTATAGCGACTGCAGCGCCGTCTGCCAGCACTCCCTGTAAACCAAACACGTGAAGCGAGAAAATAAGTTCTAACATTTACCCCAATAATTGTTCACTGCAAGCAAGTTCTTTGATTGATTTTTGTAATGAGGGATACCTTAATGATTTTACGACCACCCCTACATGTGTATCGCACCCTGGATAAAACAACGACATAACTCAAAAAGGAAGTTTTTTCCCCAATAATGCATGCTTGCATGATTAGAAAACATGAATATAGCTGAATCTTTCTTATTTTTAGGTGCCTCGAATCAAACTATCCCATTCTGCAACAGAATGTCAAGAGTTGGCAGACTCAGTCAGTTCAACTTTGTTAAAGAAAATAATTCTGAAATTTATTTTATTTGTCGGGGTTAGCGCGAACGCAGACCCCACTACCATAAATTACGCATCCGAGTTATCCACATTTGGGATAATCGCAAGGGTCAACACACACGAAGTGCAATGTGTGGTCTCGCCCTGGGAGAACGTCCTCAGTGATCAACGTTAACCCCTATGCCAGGTAAGTATGCTTAAGCACGGCCAGGCGCACGATGTCGTAGTAACGCATGCGGCACGACCCTATGGGGACGGTACGCTTAAAACTCACTTTAAAGCCGAACTTGAGCACAAAAACCTCTTTTTTGTACGCCAGATGCCACCAAAGTACATTCTGGCATTTTAGCACCGTAACGTTTGAGTAAATTCAGCTTTTGGAATTAATAACTTGGACTAAAACGACTCGTTCGCCCGCGCGACCATCCATCAATTCGGCAACACGTGGCGACCTCTGGTGTCGACAATCGGCATTTTAGTCAGAGTGTTGACCTGCTAACGGCCTAACGTTTCATTTTGTAATTTACATTACGAAGGTCAAGAACATTAAGGACGTCCATAAATTATTCACTTATTGTACCCAACCCCAACTGACTTCAGTGGGAATTAATAGATTCATAGATTTCAGTGGGACTTCAACCAACATGCAAACCTGACTTTGCGAGTTTTCCCCCCAAACAACACAATTCGAAATACAGGGTGATTCAAAAGTTTAAGGGTGATATTGGAATGTTCACCTTACACCCATTTTAGGGTCCGTCCATAAACAACGTCCAATTAAGGTTGATGGGAGTAGGGGTCCACAAAAATGAGATATATAATAGGTTCAAATTATATTTGATGGGCGTAGTTTGTGCCCAGTTGACACGCCCATGAGGCGGAGCTCGTGCTCAAGTCAGAACTCATCATTCACCCGCCAACAACTGCGCCCCAGACCTTCCAAAAAACCAGAGTTGGGGTGCAAAACAAACAGCTGGAAGAAAACAAGGGGGCACGCAGGCGTAACCAGCAAAATAATAACAGGTGAATTTCGTGTTGCCCTTCCAAGGTGAATCACGTCTAACTGTGACAGAGGCCAGTGACACGCATCCCAACCGTCATAAACCGTGGTAAAAAACAGCCAATATGGCACGATATTAAAAACCGGAGTTTCTTCCCAGAACCCATGGATCAGTGCGCCGGGTAAGTCCTGCCTTAATTAAGCCCAATTAAGCGCTGTGAATAAAAAAAATGCACAGCAGCCTATAATTTTCTTCCATGTTCATCACAGCTTGGCTACTGAAAATACGCGAATATCCTCTTTTTTGTTGCCGAATCAGTGTGTGAAATTACGCCCGAAGAAAGTGAGTGACTTGGCTACATCCATGTGCATAAATGCAGTAGAAGCTAAATTTCACCACCCGGGCATAAATTTTCCCAGCAGGAACGACTTTAATCCTAATTCCAAATGAAGAATGAGCCTCGTATCAGGCGGTAAATCACCACAGTTTGTACACCTTATAGTGCTGCCACCTGGAAAACGCTACCCCAAAAGTCCAAAATGCATCTCTTTATTTAAGTTGAGCCTACTTAATGAGAGTATCTGTGCAGCTGTTTGATTCAAGGCATCATCACAGTATATTCAGACTAAGTTACATTAATCTATTCGGTTACTCATCCCTTTACTCAAGTTGAACTTACTTAATTTGAGGATCTGCATAGCTGTTTCATTCAAGGCATATACATGTATACACAGACCTAGTTGCCCTAAATCTATTATAAATCATGCTTGTAAATCCTTTTTACATGTCCCATCTGAGAATCTGCATTGGGTGCTACATTCAAAACACCTCAAGCCAAGCAAGTTATCGTCCCCACAGATAGCACATAAGCCACGCCGCCATGGGAGTAGGTCATTGGAGGTGTCATGGTGGCTGCATTGCCCATTTCGGGAAAGAGCGTAGCGAAAATAACGCGATCAATTTGAAATTGAAACTGGCAGTGGACCAAATGTGGACACGGCAAGTGCCAATTAAGCAATTCGTACCTTATTTTATCAACCTAATATCGCAGTAGTTAGTGTATTGGTACTAGGATGATGCTGCAAAATGTCACCTCTCCAAGGGTTGTGACAGACCAACAATGCCTGATGGATTCCCAAGCCATTGGTGGTTATGTCAAAGCAGTCATAGTTAAAGACCACTTCCAAGATTTACCCCCAAAACAATCCAGGAATGACCATAGAATCCTTACCTTTGATTTCTCCATACTAGATATAAGACTTATTATTACATAAGAGTTCTTAGTGCTTAGTTACTCTTCTCAGCCTTGTTTTGCTTTGAGTTTTAAACATTAGTTCCTTGTACTATAACACATAAGTTTCTCGTGGGAGGAGTCATTTTTAAGTAAAAGCGGTCATGTTGCTGCTGCTTAGACAAGGGGTTACCACTGGGGCATTTGAGCACTTTCGTTTCAATTACCAACATGGCATCCTGTCCAATTTAGATGCAGCCTGCCTCTGACGGCACCTTAATCGGATTGCCAGTCTGTTTGTCTGACATCTTGAGGCCATCTTGAGCCTTCAGAGGGAGCAGAAGGGTTAAGACTTATTTTTAGCATGCAGATTTCGCGCCAGACCAGCTTAGAGCCTCGCTGACAACGTCTGTTCCACAGCAGAGGAATTAGCATAGTGCACCACAGCGTTTCCATGGCTTCGTGCTCCCCCAACCCACCCTAGACAAGTCGAAATTAGTTTTTTCAATCAGCCCAACAACATGCTCTTAAAAAATTCCATCGCAGTTATGGGCCAATTTTCGGCTGGCTAAACGCGAATTAATAAACAGCGAAGAAAAAAGTTGCAAAAATTAATGCGCTCGTTCGGGCTATGTGGAAGAATGTTAAGTTTGGCACTTAATTAAATTAGGCGGCGATAACGGCGCGGCGAGGGTCGCTCATAAAGTGCCTCTTGAAACCCCTCCATAGGCTGCGTGGGCTTAGTCCTACTGTCATCTTGTCAGAGCGAAGCCCTTAGCATCCTGCCTCTGACAAAATGGGATTCGTTCCTGAGCCACCCACATTGATTTTTCTCGAAATAAAAAAGGTGTCACGTGATGAATGTGACTGATATAAATTCCCGGTTGAAAGCTGGCGGAGCTTCGGAAAGTGTCTGGAGTTCGAAAATGCTCTCTGGCAGTGTTTGCAAACTGTATTGCTTGCGTCAGAATAGTTGCAGAATTGTTGCACAAAATGATTGCAAACTGACATTTGGTTCCTTCAGACTGGACCGTAGCAAAGTGACTGCTGAAACTGACTGCAAACTGATATAATGTAGGTTTGCCTCAGGCTGGCTGCAAAGTGGCTGCAAAAAGTGATTGCGAACTGACATTTGTTTGTTTCAGTATAGTTGCAAAGTGGTTGCAGAAAAGGATTGCAGACTAATTTGTTTGCTTCAGACTGGTTGCAAAGTGGTTAAACAAAATGGTTGCAAACTGATATTGTTGTAGCATGTGGCTAAAGAAAGTGATTGGAAACTGACATTTGCTTGCTCCAGGTCGATTGCAAAATGGGTGCAGAAAATGCGATTGCAATTTGATTTGCCTGTTTGTTTTTGTTTCAGATAAGTTACAAAGTAGGTGCAGGAAGTGACTGCAAACTGACATTTGTTCTGATTGAGTGTGGCTGCAGAACTTGATTGCAAACTGACAGTTGCCTGCTTTAGTCTGGTTGCATAGTGGGTGCAGAAAGCGATTGCAAACTGACATACGCAAACTTCAGACAAATTGCAGAGTGGTTGCAGAAAATTTGAATGTTTTTGTGACTGCTTACGTTGCTTGTGTTGGCCCGTTTGTTTTTGCTTCAGACAGTCTGCAAAGACCAGATAATGCCACCAGAATTTGCGAAAAAGGATGCTAAACTAGTCACCTGCACAGAGTAGCTGCAACCAAACACATGTGGGCACTATAGTATGCAATAAGTATGATGCCACCAATGCCTATAAATGCCATCAACATATCCTAAATCTCGCCAGCTCGGTTAATCCCCATTGCAAATGACTCGTACAAGTCTTCAACAGTCAATACAAATTCGATAGATGCTGAAGTTCACCTTCAATCCTGCTCTTCAAATCAAAGCCAACTGAAATTGTTCCCAATGACAATTTCATTTCAGGAAAAAACCTACAGAAACATCCAAGCTGTCGTGCCTCAAATTTGTCCAATTAGGTTTTTCAACTGCAAACATTCACATTATTTCATCTACACCGTGTTTAACAGCCCACATTCTGCGATCCGCCAGTGGCAAAGTCGCTGGTTGTTCGTCGCCCAACGACTCTCAGGGGTGGAATTTATGCTAAGAAGCGTCACTGGAAGCAAAGAGCGAGAAAATGGGGACGAACAACTAAATTTTTAAACAGGTAGTCGAGTTGCTAGCAAGCAGGCCAAAGCTCCCATAAAACACACATTGCTGCTATCAGCCTAACAGCGTTTGTAACAGCGTTGCATGCTAAGAAGACGCCTACGGTGCTGCCACCTACAGAAGCGCCGCGTAGATGACGTCATACTGGGCGATTCAAAACGGACTTCCCAACTTTGAAAGCGTCTTGGGAATCATCCGGATGACGCACGGAATCGGCGTAGGTGTCAGTTGATAGCAAACAAATCAAGTTTCACTTTCAACAAATTGATGAGGCAAACATTGCACCGGAAATGGACGTCATCCAGTTTACGCCTGTGAGTCAGACGCCCATGGGGTTGATGAGTTGATGTGCAGAAAATAAGTGAAATTTTTACCTCACCAGGTGACTACTGTATTAATATTCGAAAAGGAAATGTACGATTATTTCAGGATCTTCAGGGTCATATTCTGAATTTCCCAGGCCCAAAGTTAAATACACAAGGACTAATACAGGTACTGTAGTCTTAATGATGTACATGTACATGTACACGTAAAGGTCACTTCTGGCTTACGTTATAAAGGGAAAAAGGTATAAATATCACACAATATATCACAGAAATTAACTGATTTGAAGCAACGATTGAAATTGACTGATTTGAAGCAACGATTGAAATTGACTGATTTGAAGCAACGATTGAAATTGACTGATTTGAAGCAACGATCGAAATTGACTGAACTGAAGTAACTAATGAAATTGAGATATAATTAAATTTTAAAAATATGGAAAGTCCAAAAAAAGAGCCAGAAATGACTTGCTACGCTACTATCTACAGTATTCAAGGCATTTTAGGCTTGTTTTAGCCTGCCTTTTCATGCAAAAATGCGCTTATTTATACTACATGTACATGTAGTACATGCACTAATTAATATAAGGTTGCCACAACCGATGAATTTTTGTCCTGACTTTCAAGATATTTTATAGGTTACCAGCAGTAATATTGCAACAATTAAGGGAGTGCCATAGGTGACATTGGAAAATCTTACGAAATAATGGATTTTCAGTAAATTTCCTTCAAATGACTTCAGATATCTAATAACACACGGAGAACTGAAAACACGTTTTATATAAAATAAATAAACTTTAAAAGACTAGATCACCAATATTGCAACTTAGCAACTTTTTCAGTCAATTTCCTAAAATGTTTTCAGATATTGCCCTAGTTGTTGTTAATGAAAAAATTCCGGGTTCTGATTCACAATTCAAATGATGATGATGCCCATTTAAATTAAGACAGCAATTCTGGCTAGAATCAAACCATGGTTCCTAATAGAGATTTCTGGTTATCCAAACCAGGTAACCCATCAAGAGCAACTTAATTCCATGTCACGAAACCGTGGGACAATGGGGGCTAGACCAGCATGCACCGCGGCCACCAATTACAACCCTTTGAGTCACCAGCAATCCCCAACGGATACGAGACAATGGGAACACGAGAAGCCTAATGGGGTTCGTTTAGGCCAAATCACGATCGTGTCGGAATTCAGGTGATTTCGGGTCGCCCCCTGGCGGGCGATCCGGGTCATCCGAAAGGCATTTCCTGGCCAGGCCCACATGGAGTCATAAAACCGAATGCGAAACCGCCTGCAGATGAAATTAAATTAAAACTGAAATTGAACATAAATCACCAGCAATGCGATGGGCGGACCCAGTTAGGTCCAATACGGGCGCCACGTGTTGAAATTTTTCAATTTGAGCCCATTATGCATATTCAGTTACAGTTGTATAACAGGGTTCCCCCAGAAATGCAATTTTCAACTACCCTGATTTTTCCAGGTTTTAAAAAAAAAGTCACTGGCCATAAAAAAATGTGAAAATATGACATTTCATGATTTGTAAATTTAAAAATGCTATATTAATATAGGTTATTTTTCTGATACGTGTATCTGGAGCACACAATAAAGTTCATTGTTTCTAAACGTGAGGTTTCAAAAGGAACCAGCAATGGAGCCCATATTTTAACACAAAGCTTCAAATTTAGATTAGTTTGTTCAAATTTTAAAAATGTTATTATTGGTCTTTTCCACATACAGTAGAACCTGTCTTCACTTATACCGTGTAAACTAATAACCTCCATAACCTAATATCAGCGGCCGGTCCCGAGCTCGTCTCCATGCTTGACTAATGTCCCTGTCTAAGTCAATAACCTGTCTAAAGCGATACGTGATGCCCGGTCCCTACAGTATTGACTTAGACAGGTTCTACTGTAATTGCTTGCTTCAATTTATAGATCGAGTTCCTTGACTTGCGCTGACTTTGGTAAAATAAATAAATCATCCCTGACTTTTCCTAGCTGATTCCAGGCCTTTCCAACTCCCCTGATTTTTCCAGGTTTCCAGGTCTGGGGGAAACCCTGTATAATGTAGCATGTAGTTAATTTAGTATTATTTCCATAATGTACAATGTACATAATGTGTAAATTTAATTGGCAATAGCCAAGGTTTGTTTGATTCCTACATTTGTGGTTTAATTTGATTTTGATTCACATGTGGTTTTTTTTTTGTTGAAAACTCGTATTTTCGGTCAGTCTCGTGTATATTATTGGAAACTGAACGAAGCAGTGCGTCGTGAGACCAGAAATATTATTTACTTACATTATTAAAAGCAAACAAGGCAGCTGCTCCTATGTCAACGAATATATTTGCACAATTTTGCCACGAGAATAACAACCCGTTTTGGTGGTAGAAACTGTGTACACATGTACATTAAGTGATTCATTACCAAAATACCACCACCAGCTCATACTGCTGTCATCAAATATCACGATCAGAAAATTCAAGCCTGCTGTATTCAACCCAGGTCAACTTGTTACAAGCATGGCTTAACTTAACGTAACTTAAACGTCTTCGTTTAACCGTAGTATTACGGAGTCTGCAAGAAAGACATCCATTATGGCCCATTAAAAGTGATTTTTTGCAATTCAATTTTGATAATTTTGGACAGATGTGATAATTTCAAATGAAACTAAATGTTTTGATTCAAAGTTTATACTGATAGTAAGTTCCTGCGCTACATAAAATGAAAAGACATTTCGTTTTTAGAATTTTTCCAGACATTCTTTATATTGCCAACGACAGTAAATCTCTTATATTGGCATTCAGATGGCAGGTGCTGCCATCTATCGCCCATGAAGCAAAATAAGAGGTCAAACATAGAATTTTCGTTTTTATTAATATCACGTACGCTTCCATAAGTTGTCATGAGCACATCCCAAAAAACGCAAGTCCCTGTTAATGTTTACAAAATAATTATTTTAATATGTTGATCAGGAAAGGAGAAATTGTTTTTGATAATTTTATGCAGGGTCTCCTCAAAGTCCCAACGCACTTTCAATGGGTTTTAAAAAGTCCCTGTTTGACCCCCTACTTCCACTACATTCTACACCCATTATTATTATACTGAAATCTTGCAATGTTTCAAATAAGGTCATGTTACTCCGCAACACGTAACTTGTGCAACTGCAGTGTATTTCTGGCGCAACCAAACCATGTTCATCCTTGCAGAGCAGTTAACCCGAGTTTAAAAATGGCCCACCATGGCACCTGCGTACCATTTCGGAAACTCCTTGACCCGAACTGACATTTCGTTGCTAAATTCGGTTCAGGTGAAGGGGTTTCCAAAACAGCACGTGCCAAGTCTCGACATGGAGAAAAAACCTGCGTGTCAAATCTACTTTGAATAAACCAGTTTGCAGGTAATCCACGCTGGAGCACGCGATGCAACCCGAAAGATGTGAGAAACAATTTGCCAGAGAACTTGCTTCACCGACTATAGTTGGCCAATATCAAATCAACATTTTGAAATGCACGCACTCAAGCTGCTGAAAGCAAAAATGTTTTCCTGCAGCATCTAGAATTACATTTTATTGACAAGTTGAAAGCAATTCGAAACGTACAAGTTTGCTTATCAAAAAAAGGAAAAAAAATCCAAATAAAAAACATCGTGCACAGTTTGCACCTACACATGATGCTGTCATGTAATAAAAACATGCCTGCACGCTGTGTCGGGCTAGGTGTCAACTTGAGAGCTGAGAGTGGAAGTTGAAGCCAGAAAACTTGTGCACTTGGAACCCTGTGAAGTCACTTGTGAAATCAGGTGCATATGTTTTTTGAACTTCCAGTTGGCTTTGGAAGGCCAACTGAAGTCATTGGAAGTGCCACTGAAGTCACTGGAAGCCCAAAAGATATTGAAGTCCAACTTAAGTTAATGGAAGTGCCACTCATTGAAGTCATTGAAGTCTCACAGAAGTCATTGAAGTCATCATCAGGTCATTGGAACTCACTCAGACTGAAGTCGTCGGATGTATCACTGAAGTCACTGAAAGTTACACTGCATTCATTGAAGTACATGTGCTTGTCATTGAAGTCGTTGTCGTCTGGGCTGGACTTCACATACTCAAACGATCATAGTGGGACTTACAGCTTCATGAGATTTTTGTGACTTCAGGGACTTCAACAAGACGCCAAGGACTCAACAGCAGTGGGACCATCTTGACACCTTCATGGCAATTATAAGACTTCAAGAACGTCAGCTTGAGTTCATATATTATACTGTACCTCAGTGACTACAATGCCAATTCCCTGACTATTGCAGGCCTGTCGAAATTCTTGACAATTCCACTTTTACAATTTGTGGTGTCCACCAGGTGGCAGCGCCGTAGTATGCACCATTGTAAACAACTGCAGAATGGAAAGCTTATCCTAAGCTTGGCAATTACCTCCTTTATTGCACGTACTTAAATTCAAACAAACGGTCACTTTCAAATTCTTTGAAACCGTATCCACTACATTCTTCGAAATTTTGGGGAAGGAAGAGGTACAGGTGGCGCCACACCCAACGTTCCAATTTCACCCTGAACCGATTTGAGCACAATACCAACTACTGGTGCAACGCCCCTGCAACAATGTAACATGTGCCATGCAAATTTTGCGCATTTAAATGACAAAACGGTTGTGCATCCAAACACCAAATGGCCATGTGGCCACAAAAAACTATTCGATTCATGGTGACCAACCATGCGTTGTAAAAACGTTCAGTGCACAAGCGCTGAAATTATTGTACACGTTGTCATACTGCAGATGGATGAAACAATAAATCGGTCCATCAGTGTCAAAAGCAGGGATTCTGACGAGCTTGTCGAACATCTGTTGAAGTGTAAACAATGTTTAACAGCGTGCAAACCATCAGTAAACAGAGCTGGAGCTACAGATCAAGTTGCCATCGCCATTTGTGCACAGTACAGAAAACCCTGCCAATTAATTGGACACTTTGCACAAACAGACAATTGATATAAATAAAAACCTTTAAGGGCTGGTGTCCATTTGAGAGCTGAGGGTGAAAGTTAAAATGCATCTACTGCACCATAAGGATTGACCATGGTGGGTTAAAATGACTGGGGTGACGTTTATGAACTCCCTGTAAGTCCAGGCAGGAGTCAAGTCTCGCTCAGAACTGGACTTCAGAGATTTCGTCTAACTTCAAAACCTAATTTCACAGACTTCAAAGTGCATGAAGTTAGCACTGATAGCCAAAAAGTGCCAAGGAAAGTTGATTCATGGACACCGGTAGCAACTTCATTGACATCAGTGCAACCTCGTGGACATCAGTGCAACCTCGTGGACATCAGTGCAACCTCGTGGACATCAGTGCAACCTCGTGGACATCAGTGCAACCTC
>JAQFYZ010004221.1:0-11552 GCA_034695085.1 Cylindroiulus punctatus | reverse complement strand
TGTATTTCCAAATGCATTTCTTGCTATGCATTTTAAAATGTATTTCTAGCTATGCATTTCAAAATACATTTCTTTTCAATATGGGAATTGATTGGTATGCACTACAGTGTATATATGTACGTGGATTTCACCCGTGTAATCCGTACAATACTGACAGGTTCAATTAAATTGAAACAATTGTAAATTAAATATATTCATTTGCTGAAATCATTTCAGCATCGCTTATCAGGTTCGCTTTTGCCAAGCGAATAAAGCATAATTTGGGCTACTATATAAAATATTTATATACAGTTTGGGGCAGTTAGTATTCAGTTCCATTTGAAATGCATTCCATGGCGATGCACTATAGGATCTGTGGCGCCCCCTATAGTGGGGACATCCATCATAAAGGATATGCTACAATCAATCCGAGCCAATCCATAAAAAATTAGATGTTGATTGCCTGGATAGCATATCTGCTGTGCGTGATTGCATATTTTCAGGAGATTTTCCAATTTTACTTTGCACTGGTTGAAGGAGTTTGAGTTTGATGGGGTTTGCTCTATCATTTGATTAGGATAAATCCGTTCTGCGGTCACTGAAAGTCCAATTTTTGAAGATGAAATTGTTATCACGCAACAGCGAGTCGTTTTGCCCACGTTTTCCCAGTGCATACGGATCGATACTGTCTCCTGGAGCCCTATTGTTATGTCATCCGCAATCTCACTCGGCGAGGATTAAGACAGTCAACTGAAAATATTCATTAAATAATGGAATTGAAACCACAAAAGGTATTTCGGAATGCATTGTTTTGGCGCGGCCAATTTCCACGTAATTAACTGTAAACGCTTATGGAGGCCTTAAAAACCGAGGAAAAAATGCGCGAAAGTGTCCGATAAGACAACTTTGAAAACCAATCATTGCACATTCCGTCAGGCAGCAATTTGGGGTAATCGAGATAAGGCGGAATGCCGTCGAGACAATCCCAATAAATCTTGAATTCTCCGTGCGTGTGTCTCGCACGTCTCGCCAGGGGCAAGACAGTGTCACGAGTAAAAACCATATACACTGTAAAAACTGCCGTCTTACTTTCAGTCATATTATGTGTCAAATCCTCGTAGACAAAAGTCAGTCATTTAATGAATCTTGTTTTGAGTGTCTGACATCGAGACCCGTAATGTGACTGAATTTTCGTAAGGAAAAGTCACCTAAAGTGTCTAAAAATTATTCAGTTGCCTAAAATGCCTCGCTATAAAAAGTAAATTATCATATTGAAATCATTATTTGTTTGTTAGTAATGAATTTTTTGGTTTCCCTAGCTCAGAGTGTCATTCAATCACATCGCTCATTCACAAATTGAATCAGCGAAACTTGAGACACTACATAAAAATGTTAATGTACATACCTATACAAACTCCTTGCATAAACAATACAATAATTAAGCCTAACCTCGAGCTTTAGTCATAGCCATGCCTCGATGAAGAAGCCTAATACCAGCTGATCTTAATATCCTCCTGATGAAATAAACGACCTAATCTGTTTTCCATAACAGAAGGAGCTGATGAAGGTGAAAATAGCGGCACCATCGCAATTCTCATCGAGGCAACGAACACCCTGTCCATAATGGCGAATTGCCATATCATAATAGTTTGTCAGCTAACGGTTAATATGACGTCACTTTTAAGTCACGTTTTGCGACTTACTAAAAGTTAGATGCATTTTGTCTTATTTTCAAGGCAACAGTATAAAAATGATGCCTGAAGTCATATTATGAGACTTCATTCTCAAAAATGAGAGTAAACCAACACTCTCAGACACAAAAATCGACCGAAAATAAGACTTATGTTTTTACTGTGTATAAATGCTCACATATGGCACATATGACGTTCTTACTTTTTCAGTTTTTGATGTCCTCTCACCTTCAAATCGAAATTCGGGCAACACTTTCGAGTTGCAATAAGATTATAGCATTTTACCGTTGCAATGTCGCCTGTCTTCATTTTTTAGACACCTTTCTTTTGTGTTAGTCGCGGGAGCTGCGTTCACACGAGTTTTTTTTAAAACAAGCCAACTTTCTTATCAGAAACGAAGATGATAAAAAAAAACGCTCTCAGCTCTCTTCAATTTATGCAATTGGTATATGCCTGTCGGAGTCTGCTAATTATCCAAAGTTGAAGGTATAAGATAAAAAACTTTCCCCATTGCCACTAAATTCTTCGTGGACTCGGTACATGTCAAACGGTCAACATGGTTGCACGCAGTTAAAATACCGACAAACTGTTTATTTATGCCTTTGTTTTTGACATGAATTGCTCGGGAATTTCAGATGTCCCCAAAACCACTTTGAATGTCGTAGACACACTGTAGATTCGTGGTCGCAACTCTTTATGAAAGTAATATAGGGTGTGAACATTGTTCTCACTTTAAGTTGTGGCAAGTTAGTACAAAAATTTCGATTCCCACCACCTCACTTTAATGCACCAAATCGATATACAAGTTGACATCTATTGACCTCAATGTGTGGTGCATTTTATTATTATTATTACTAATTTTTATTCGAGAACGTCATAAATGACAATATTAATACATGTACATATACATTCTAAACAATGGATTTGTTTCCAAAAAATATAAATGTAGTTTGGATTTAAAATGTTGACAAATCTTTCGGCATGTGTAAAAAGAGCATTGAAATGGTATTTTTCTAATGCGGTGGGGGAGGAGATTCCACTCTTGTACGCCTTTAACAATATATCGTTTTATTCTGTTCTGCTTGTATGTCTTCAATTCCTGGATTGGTTCTATTTTATATTTACAGTAGAACCTGTCTAAGTCAATACTGTAGGGACCGGGCATCACGTGTCTGTTTAAACTGGTAATAACCTGTCTAAACCGATACATGATGCGACTCGGGACTGGCCGCTCATATTAGGTTATGGAGGTTATAAGTTAACAGTATAAGTTAAGACAGCTTCTACCGTATTTTGTTCTTGATTTTTCATTTTTAGCTGTTCATTTAAAGGGTGTTGATTCAGCTTCATTATTTTACGGGTGTACATCATTTGATAGTAAGTTACATATTGTTGATAATTTAATATTCCTATTTTGTGACAATAGTTTGTTACTGAACACATAATGGAAGAGCGTCAGCTGGACAAAATTGTCTCTTAACGACAAACTTTATTGCCGAACACGGGTCAACGTTTAAGACCACGCTTAGTGTCGTCTTGGTGCTGCAATATCGACCAGCGAGTTTCGCGTTCGTTTCTGGCTTCTCCGTCATTTTAGGTAAATGCTGCGTGCATGGCACGATTTCTGGAAAATGGGTTATGACTATATTTCATCGACCCTACCAGTAGTATAGGAAAAGTCATCTCTGGATCACTTTTTTTACCCCGAGCTCTCCCGCCCACCACACGTACTGGCACGAAAAGCACGAATAAAAATGTTGCTGTCCGTGCCACGGGGTTCCCAATTAAGAAGTAAAAGCTGAAATGGTCCATTTTCGCCGCTCGATCGTCATTTCGATCGATGGGCAAACCCCACACCTAGTGCATCGCACCCCCTGCAGCGTTGCATGGTGGCAAAAAGAGTAAACTCCCATTGTTAAGACGAAGTGTCATCTCATGTTGAAACACACGTTCATCAATGCCAATCGTGGCCAACGGTAGACGCACCTCCATGGACAGAGTGACGGACTTAACGTGCAACGATGGCAAATACTGATAAGGACCCACTGTGCCTGCAGGGGGCGCACCATGCGACGGGGAAAGGAAGCCATTGTTTCAGACATCAGCCATTTTTTTTTGTTTGTTTGTGGGGTTCTCTTGCACAAACAGTATCCTTACGTTTAACGTTTAATGTGCTCGGCGTATACACCTATCATCGACAATGTCGCCACCAGATGGCGCTGAGGAAACTGGGATTTACCGCCAGGGGAACCCCGAAAACGTGGACGTGCCAAAATCGTGAAGAGTCGAAATGCTTAAATATGCTTCCAAAAAAATGCTTCCAAGAAAATAATGCTAAACTATTTAATAAACCGGAAAAACCTATCGTGGAAAATTTGCGGTGCTTTTTTGTCGACTCAACTTAATCCAGCTTGATTCAGCTGGCAAGTTCTTTAAATCTGAATTCAGGCTACCGATTATACCAACGATATACATTTGGTGCTGCATTCATCAAACGATTTACATTTAGTGCTGCATCAAACGATATACATTTGGTGCTACATGCATCAAACGATTTGCATTTGGTGCTGCATCAAACGATATACATATGGTGCTGCATGCATCTAACGATTTACATTTGGTGCTGCATCTAACGATTTACATTTGTGTGTATTCTGATAAGCTATTGCATCTGCCAAAATGTTGATACATCGTCAAATTTAAATCTTGTGATTTAAATTAACGTAATTTTTGTTTGAACGTTCCATAACATGCTCGTACATGGCGACATGTACCTAATCAGTTCCAGTGACCCCGAGAGTGACTAATACGTGTATAGCGACAAGTTAACACTCGTGACATGAATCTGGCCCAATTAACAGATGGTATAAGACGTTTTCCAATTGAGTGACGAAAACTTAAAATGCCATTGTTCCACTGTTGCGAGAGGTCGAGCCGAGGTCAGTGCTGATGGGAAGCGTGGACTCTGTCCATCCGCCCCCGCCGATGTGTGTCATGCCCTTTGACCCCTGTGCAGGATGCGGGACGAGGGCGCGTGCGTGCAACGCTGGGGCGATGATTAGAGATTGACGAGTGGATAAGAAGCGGAAGTGAATGCTCTGGGGCCGATGCATCCGCCCCCTTGTACCCCTCGCTCCCACCTCTCCTCCGCCCGTTCACAATGGTCCTTCACGCTTTTTTTGCTGCCCTTAAAATGCACCAGCGACATCTTGACTGGTCCAACTGTCGCCACCGCCCTTTTTTGGGGCAACTTTGGTCCTCTGAGGTGCCAAAATCCCCGGGGCTACAGACGGGATTACAACCAACCCCAATTTTCCTTTCATCCCACAATTCGGACTTGCCATAGGACCTTTCTCCGTAACGAAATCTATTCTGAGCGTCTGCCTCAACAGCCACCATCTTGCGTGTATAATCGGTCATTAAATGGCCATGTTTAGAACAAACACCTGCGATGGCAACATTTTATCAATTTAATTTACGTTTCTGCGTACCTACAGCGCAATTTTATTATACTGTATGTCTATATTTTTGCACTTAACTAATATTTTAAATTTGTATTTTGCAGGAAATTTTAACGACCATGTATCAAGACGAAATTCTTCAACATATCTATCGAAGTCTTCACTGATCAGAATTGCATCACTGATGCAGCGGTCGTACATTGGGTCATATTTGGGTAAGCATTTCTCTGCTTATTTGATCACATTGTGCACTTTATAAGAAAGGTATATTCCGCGTATAAGTGTTACCCGCACCTCCGGATTATAGCACCCATGCTACGCTTTCTGGTTGTTATACTTAATTAGCTGGACCCGTTGGAGGCTACGGACGCATAAAAAGGGTTTGGGGTGCTGTGCGTGGCTGTTTCCCTTAGACCTCGGATGTATTTTGGGTCACTAAAGCACACCAGGTAACATGCACGGGTCAAAAGGGGAATTAAGGAAATTCCCCGAACTACTGTTGCAATAGTTCAAAATAATTCGAATTCGAGAAAGGAGGAGTCAGTATGCCGATCAAACATTGATTTAATTAGGTTTCTTTCACCGCAACATAGACAAATTGTGATACTCAACTAAAACACAAAATTATCAGAAATCCCAAAAAAACCGAAATCCTATGGAACTTAAATCCCATCATGAAGGCCAGATGTTATTTAAAAATCCGCTAGTATCGGGTCAAATTCATACGTAGCATCTCTATAACAGTTCATTATTTTTATCCAAAATAATTGGTATCGATCACATCGCTGGCCCTATACAGTATATAATAGCCAGGCAATAAGCTTGCTTGTATATTTTCTACATTCGTTACTATATACCTGCACGCTGAGTTGGTATATATCATATTGATATTTCGAGGTTGCAATGCACTATATACTTTCATGTTGCGGGCATATATAAAACTCGATATCTGCATGGGTCTATATATCACCATGTTCGCGGGACGTATAAGGACTTACGCATATGTGCCGCTGCCATTTTTATTATATTCATGCGCTAAATGTTTACTCGGGTAATTGAAAAGCTACGATCCAGATAGTCAATTTGCATAGATGAAAATGTATTTGTTTTTGGTGCGCAATTTAGTCAAAGTAAGCGCCCCCTGTTTTCCAACGCGAAGCTGCCTATATATATTTATAACTTTATCTGATCCGAATCTATTTGATTTTATCTGATGCAGCTGTCGTTCTGAAAAGCCCGGAACCGCGTACACGTAGGCCTGAAACAATGTCGAGTATACAGAAACTTGTATACATGTAGCTTGTCAATGCGACAGAAGCAAAAATAATTTCACTTTTTTATATATTGCCCTGAATGTATACGAAGCTATTTGCCTAAGTTTGTTTCGAGCATTAATTTTTATCTTACTGTGTAAATCAGTAGCCTATATACATGTATGCACGTTGTCATAACAGTGGCAGAGTTTCACAAACGATGGCATCCATAAACAGTTCCATGAACCGTAATGCAACACTAAATATCTTGTGCCAAGTTACTGTCCAAATTAATTTTAATTTACTTAATTTTTCAAATTATTCTGTACATGCATTGAATTACCCACATGGAAAAGGAATGTATTTTGAAATGCATACCTAGAAATACATTTTAAAATGCATAGCAAGAATTGCATTTTGAAATACATTGGAAAATACCTTTGGATTGGCACTAAAGTATGTATTGTATTATGCATTTCGAAATAAATTTTTGAATGTATTGCAATATATGTTGCAAAACACATGTAAATATATTGAAATATGTATTTCAAAATACACATCACAATATATTTCACTATACATTGCAAATCCATTTCAATTCAAACTGCAGTGATGCAAATTTTGTGTAAAAATATTATTTTCACACAAAATTCACTGCACAATCCATTATTGACGAGTTACCTTAGTGAGGTCCATTTTGTGAAATGAATTTAAAATCTTATCTCAATTAAAGCTGAAATGCATTAAAATATAGCTCAGCATTACTATTTCGAAATATATTACAACTGCATTATACAGTTTGGCGTATACATTTCCAAATGCATTTGAACTATATTTCATTCGTTGAAATACATTTCAACATGCATTTCAAATACATTTTCAAATTGAAATACATTGCACATTGCATTCTTTGGATATGGGTAGGTATTAAGAGCAAACAATTTAAGGTTAGTGATAAAAAATATGATTGACAATCGATAAATCGATGCACTAATAGTGCAAACCATGCAGTCCGTATTGATCTAAGCCATTTAAATTCCAATAGCCTGCACGGTTTATGAGTGACCCTTCTTCACTTTATTTCTGTCATTGTTGGACATATTGGACGTAACTTAAGCAATGTCAAGTATTTCATAACGGTCTTCGGACGTGTGAGACCACCCTTTTTTAATGGTTTCATATCACTCAAGATGGCCGTGCGGATTAATCCTATCTACCATTGTCATCTCATGAAAAAGCTACATGGAAAAAGATGAGTTGCTTCATGGACTTGATAGTCTTAAGAGTCTTAAGTACATGTCAACAAAAACCTTGTTTGCCCGAGCAAATAAGTATTTGTTTTATACAGACAACGGATAATGTGTGTCATGATGCTCTATATAGCGGCCCTATATATAGCAAGAACAAATTAAAATATTCGACTAACAAATATTATACTGATTAACAGCTCTTACTCTTTATGAACACACGCGTTATGATTACTTAAGTTATGATACATGTATCATGTATTGTGCGCTTGGAGAATGTGGCTAAATATAATTTACTCGATTTTGCTGTAATACCGATAAATTGTATTTCCTAGTAAAAGTACTTGTGTAGATTTAAGTGGCCAACATGAAATTGCAACTTTCATCATCCACCAGAATACATGGAGCTGTATGTGCCTTCCCCAATAACAGGGTCGCCTATTTCAAAACAGAAGGCAGTGTTGTCAGATTAGAGCCCAAAGCTAGCTTAACATAAAGTAGCTTCGCGCCATTATGTTCTGACAGCACTGTCAGAGATTCCATGATGGCTGTCTGACAACGCGTATACGAATCATCAAACATGATTGGTAATCAAACATATAACAGTATATGATGAGAAACAAATGCTAGCATATAGTGTAGCATGTGTAACTATCGAAGCAACAATTTAAAATTAATATCCTTTCCCTATCTATAGTAATTCGAATTATACTACATGTATACATGCTAATTGTTGGAACAACTGCCAATTTAATAATGTTAAAAAGTGCAGAATGATTCAAATTCTTATACATTTATACCCTATGTGTGAAACTCAATCGTATGCATGGATACTGTCACAAACTGCATAAATAATTTCAATCTTTCAAATAGAATATCAATTTGAAAACGTTGTGCATGTTTAGTTTTTCTGAGGACACCTGCCATACATATACTCAAATACTCATTGCTTATCAGTTTATCGACTATAATTTAGTTCACGTTTGAAATTTATACTTAATAAAAATAAAATTCTCCTTTAAATTTGAGCATGCATTTACACGTATCACGATGTATTTTGAGCCCTTTAAAATGCTTTCAATTCGCAGCATCCAAGTTGCTCTTGGCTATAATGGTCAATATTCGACATACTGGCATATCATTAAAAGGTAACCTAAATACTTGACGATGAAAAAAGGGTTGAGTGGAGTGAGATAAGATTGTATACTTCACGAGGAAGTCCGCCGCGTAGTAAAATTAATTGGGATAATGCTATTATCCCAATTAATTTGCCAATGGCTATAAAGGATATTTCTGGCTTTTATCTCATAGGATATTAGACTCGCATAATTATGCATTGAAAGAAGATAGGCGTTCACTTTGATCGCGCAGCGTTAGTCACACATGACACATCGTCGTAAAATATAATCCTTTCAGCTATATATAGATAGTAAAAAATAATCCGATATATCAGGCATTTTTTTTTTTGCCCTCGAAGTGATAGAGAGGCGTGCCATTATTCAGCTCGATCGTCTTGATAGATTGCTAGGACGAGACGCCAGCCAATAGTAAGAAAAACCTTCCTTCAGGAATAAACCAAAAGCTAGGGAGCTTGAAATTAAGAAAATGGGAAGGAAGGATAAATGATGGATTTAGTTGGGGGAGGAAGGGCTTGGGGCGGAGGAAATTCGCCATCAACCGCATCAGATGCTTTATAATTTATACGGCCCTTGATGGAGTGTTTCCAGATAAGGACCAAGTATTTATGAGGTTTCATAAGTAAATCCATCAATCAATTAATCCAATATAGAACTTAATTCCTAGAAAATCATCTTTATAGAACGTTGCTTTATCTCGATCTCGAATAATAAAGCTGGCTCGTATGTGCCCCTCAAAATGTTTTTTGCATCGTAGGGTTTGGTACTACCAAAGAACGAAATTTTGATTTTTATGAAACGTATATGTTATGCATTCTAACGATGTTCTGGCCACAATTTGATTCGAACCATTTCTTAAATTGAAGACTTGAATATGAAAAATGTCTAAGTGCAACAACATACTAAACACCGTGATCTACGAACGAAGCTTAGCAATATTCAAACATGTATAATGTACGCACCTTTGGTTGAAGTAGTGCACATATAACGCATTACGTGTCATTGTTATGGACCTATTGTCCTAACTATTCAAACAGATTGAGGGTATATGTTACCAAAAAAATGTTGCCAAAAAAACACTTGTTTAAATGTGGCTGGCTCGTCATTTGAAACGAATTAGAAAGGGACTTGTGTTTTGGCTAAAATTCAAATTCTTGACAGTGAAAAATTCAATTTTAGACTAACCAATTCCAAATTGCCAACAAGGCTGTAAACATACTAAGTGCGTTTCATACCCCCTCTCATTTGTTTATCGCATTGGGCAGTCATGAGAGTGAGATAAAGTAATTATCTTCATAAACAGTATTAACATCGCAATTGGAATTACATGTATTATATAGTGTACACGTCATCTGGTAACACAATGTTCAACGAAACTGGAGCTTTACACGAAGTAATATTTTTCGAGTATTGTTGCGCGACATGTACAATGTACCTTACTATCCTGTACGTACATTACGGTTCGATTAAGGTTCAAACTGATCTATCTAAAGGTCTCGAATGTTTTCGAACATGTCCCCTATACAGGAACACCAGTCATATCCTCTCGTTTAAAAAACAAAAGTGTGACCTCAAGTACTAAAAACATCTTCGTGCGTGTACCGTGTACTGATAACCGAGGTCTGACTATTAAGGACAAGTTGCGCAGCAGTTAGTAAATCGCCCATTAACCATAACATCCGTTAATGGCTAGAAATGACTGTCAAAATGTTACTAAGTTCGTGCACCCGAATAGACCCGCGTCCATCCAGTCTATTTCACCGACGCCTAAATGGTGTCAAAATTCATTTTATCGTCTTATCGTCCGAACAAAAACAAACCCAACGATAAGGACGACAAAAAGTGGTATAAAACGAAATGGCTTCAAAAGATGCAGATTACAGCGGTAGGCCTACGAACGACATTGGCCCTATACAGGGTCTGCTATCTGCGCCGGAGATAAGTGTAATGGCGAGCAGATAAGACGCACATGGTTGTGTATCGGGGTTAAGGGCTTTTCCCAAAATAAAAAAGCGGTTTTTTTTATTCTGCCCTTGGTTTTTGATTCTGCCATCGCATCTTCGGCAGAATAATACTTCTGCATTTGTAATTGCGAGAAGCTCGTTGGAATTTGTGGTTACTAATCGCATGCATAAAACTGTGGTCACCCACCTGCTATGAGGCCATTGGCAGTCTGGAATCGATGGCGTAGATCCATAAGGTTAAGCGCGGCACAATTGCACTGGCGTGAACTCCGAACTATCCAGCATCGGTGGTTTTGGTAAAGAGGGCAGCGCGGCGCTGCAGCTCATGGACTAATCTGTGCTCAGGGACTGATTGGGAGGAATGGATGGATGGATGGATGGATGCTCTGCTCTGCACAGCCAAGCTGGGGGAAGAAGCACCGTCGACGGCAGAACTTAAAACGGCTGGGCCCCCAAAACCATTACAAAAAACTTGCTGCTCCACTTTTCGCTCTGCTCCCTACTTTTCATTCATAGCCGCCTGCACCAGGAGGCGCCTGGAACGACCGAGACGCCTGCTGCCATCTGTCGACGGCATCGCCAACTAATTTGGAGGCACTGGATGGGAGCTGGAGAGAAACCCCGTATGACAATACTTATTCTAGTGCCCTGTTTTTTAGAGCTCGAGCAGGCTCGTTGGAAACTAATAAGCGATAAGCGAAGTTTCGGGATTGTGAAGAATTGTGTGATCTATGTGGGGATGGTATTCAATTCAATTCAACTCAGTACCCTACAGTCAGCAAATAAATGCCAGGTGGTAGGGGGTCGTACCCATTTTCCGG
>JAQFYZ010004220.1:0-11553 GCA_034695085.1 Cylindroiulus punctatus | reverse complement strand
AGTGCAAGAAATTGCAAACAGAGTGCAAGAAATTGCAAACAGAGTGCAAGAAATTGCAAACAGAGTGCAAGAAATTGCAAACAGAGTGCAAGAAATTGGAAGAAGATTGTAAGAAAATTGTAAGAAATTGCAAGAAGATTGTAACAAAACTGCGAGAATATCCGGTCTACCAGAACTTGCTTAAATCACCATAAATTTACCTTTACGCATATGCAATTACATCGTTGCATGCCAGGGATTGTCTTAAGCAAGTGTCAAAAACTGCTTAGGAGACCCCTTGCTCGTGCTCAATCGCTCGCAAAGAATGAGCTATCACGCATGCGATACAAGTATTTTATATCAGAAATTTTCTAAAGTGTTACATTTAAATGTAACGAGTTACCTTGTCCACATTCACGGAAAATCAGAATGCCCAATCTACCAAATTTCACAACTTCTACTCCCCACAGCTATCCCTCAGATGCATATGAATGCTCGGGATGCTTATAAGTGTTTGTACCAAACCCAATCAATTCCCTTTCCCATACGTGGACTAAAATTTATTATTATTATTATATCCCTCAGGGCCCAATATCACTGAATCATAATAATAATGCTTTCATCGAATTATACATGTAAGTCATTTTCACTTTCATGAAACACCCAAAACCGAGCATATTTCAGCCACAGGAGTTGGACTACAGTTGGACACGTACGAACAGTGCCGCGGTTCATGAAACCCACTTACGAATTACCTGTCAACCACAAATGAGTCACCTTTAGGAGAAAAAGCACTGGGTGGGTACCCGATGACCCCTTGACCCCGTTCATCAGGGGCGTTGCTGTCTTAGCTAGAAACAAGTTGCCACTGATGCTCCTGCTTTCCATACGAATCCAGTTCGGGCCACATGCACCCGAGCGCCCCGGACCGGTCACTAATCGGACACCGCGGGGGTCACCGAGGGGTCATCCGCACGCGAGTCGGACACCCAACCCAGTGAGTAATGGGGCAAGACAGCAGCCACAAACAGCTCCACCCAAAGTTTTTCCCCGGCGATTACGCACGCTGCACGAGACAAATGTCCCAGGTCCTCTTAAGCCAGTCCATCACCCGAAAACTGACCACCCCAGAGTGTCCCACCCCCTAAAAATTGCTCAAGAGTGCAAATATGGCAAAATTTTGCACTCTTAAGGTTATTGAACATGTATCTCGAAAAATTAGAGCAACAGTTGCAATTTGAAAGTTGTAGAGGACGGAATTAGTTTAAAAACGGTCCATTTAGTAATATGAAACACGTTTCGTGTGAATTTGTTTCCAATTTCTGATATGACGGATTTGATGCGCAGCTCCACACAATCATCCTGAAGGGTTGCAATTCTCATAACACTGCATGACATCTAACGTATATCAAGGATTTGGACTACTTGCAACATTAACAAGATTAGACTATGTGCAACACTAACAAGATTGGACTTATGCACTGATGGTCACAAGCACAATGATGATCATGAAGTGCTTTGGCTTCACTGCAGTGCAGCGACGCACCAAACCTGTCCCCCGATTTGAATAAAACGTCTTGTCAGGCATATTTCATCCTCCGCAACTTCAATAACAACAGCTATTTTAAAACATTGGTTTTGTAACAACACTGCAAATCACCGAGTACGTGTTATGACAAGGTGTGAGTTAGAGGGCGCCATCGGACTATCCGATCGCGCTTTAAATATGCATTTTTACGTCAAATGTTTACAAACTGAAATAAGCTCGTCTCACCAAACAGGATCAGCGCGACGTAAGCATCCCGAATAAATGCTTGTTGTCCAACACTTAACGGGTCTTGGCAAAGATTGTTACATAACAAGCGTGCTTGCATAAATCCTTCAACTGGAAAACTTTAAAATTACGTTAAAAATTTCGTCCGAGCTTGCAGGGATAGCTAACGACTTTTGATCAACAAAATATTGTCGCAAATAGGTGCCAGGCCGGAAGTGTCAACGCCCGACAGTGGCGCCACGGCGGCCTAAATTCATGGCGCCTTGGCGCCCGGGTCGCCTACCTATAAAAGGTCAAACAGGCAATTTAAAGATGTTTGGAAGGTGGAGGATCCGGCCTTACAACATTTTGTACTCAGTTTTCACACACTAACTATATACATGTACATCTTCACGCAAACTAACTGTCCTTAAGGCCCATCGAAAGTGCGTGCGACTTTGGGGACACCCTGCACAAAATTGCGAACCACAATTTCTTTTCCTGATCAACATATTGAAATATGTTTTTTGTAAACATAGGGACTCGCGTTTTATTGGTGGTACTCTTTGACAACTTGTGGAAATGCAAATGACATTAATAAAAACGATAATTCTATGTGTGACTTTTTATTTTGCTTTATGAGCGATAGATGGCAGCACCTGCCGTCTGAATGGGAATACAAGATATCTGGAATTTGGAACAATTCTAATGGTGCATTCACACTTGTAATTTTTGCCCACGTACGGAAGAAGTTTTTTCCATTTTATGCAGGTAAACCTTGGGCACATGTTGGGCAATAACCTACATAAGAAGAAAAAATTATCTCCGAACTTGGGCAAAAATTACAAGTGTGAATGCACCATAAGAACGAAATGTCTTTTAATTTTATATAGCGCAGGAACTTACTATCAACATAAACTTTGAACTAAAACATTTAGTTTTATTTGAAATTATCATATCTGCCCAAAATTATCAAAATTTAATTGCAAAAAATCACTTTTAATGGGCCTTAAAGCCCCTCACCTAGTGGTGACATACATGTATGTCTCCTAACATCCAAAATTCGCAGTTTCATAACAAAGCAACACGAAAACAGACGCATGACTTATCTAGATGAAGGTTCCTTGAAAGCCTGCATGTAAACAGCTTTCATGTTTTAAGGAGTGGGGCATGTTAGGGGTAACGGGAGATGGGAGTCATGGACCACATTCTTATAGTCTGACATCCGTTAACCAAGATGGTGACCATCAGGGGGTGCATTTGCAAATTACAGTTAAATGCACGTACCGTGTTTTGGCATAACACACGCCGAAATAAGCTATTCGGTAGCGCCCTCCAGGGGGCAGAAAAACAACGAAAGGTGTAGCAACCCTAGCGGAATGCAAATGTTCCAGGTTTTCCCATCACAGAGCCATTCAAATGATTGAAATGACAGGCAGGTTCGCTTCCCTGCCGAGCAGGGATCAATGAAATTCGATAAGCGAAGATTAAAGAAGCGAACCAGTGCCAAATTAAGATACCAGAATACAGGGCGAGTCAAAAAAGGTGTCCCTCTCCTTTCAAAGTCGCTGCCTTTGGAATTCCACTTTCATTTTGAAGATTAGACTACTTTGCCCATCCCCACGCAAATATACAGCAAGATATTGAAACTAGTGCCATGGTCGGGGCACAGGGCACTGATGTAGTATGTCCAATTTCTGAATGCTTGCGGTTGAAAATGATGTAAGTTAGCTTAAGGCCCATCGAATGTGCGTTGTGACTTTGGGGACATCCTGCACAAAATTGCGAACCACAATTTCTTCTTTCCTAGTCAACATATTAAAATATATTTTTATAAACATTAAGAGGCACTCGCGTTTTATTGGATGTGCTCTTGTCAACTCGTGGAAATGCATATGATACAGCTGTATTAATAAAAACGATAATTCTACGTTTGATTTTTAATTTTGCTTTATGAGCGATAGATGGCAGCACCTGCCGTCTGAATGGGAATACATGAGATTTAGAATTTAGAAAAATTGTAAAAACGAAATGTCTTTTAATTTTATATAGCGCAGGAACTTACTATCAATATAAACTTTGAATTAAAACATTTAGTTTCATTTAAAATTACCTTATTTGTCCAAAATTATGAAAATCCAATTGCAAAAAATCACTTTCAATGGGTCTTAAGTGGCATTCTCATTCGGGATAAATCTGTGAACTTATATATTTAAATTGGGACTATCGTCGGTCCCAGTTTCGGTGGGGACAGTTCATTTGGACAGTGCAAGTATGTCCCAAGGCCCTATACGATTCGGAACATAGTATCTCACATTTGCAAGAAAAGTAGACTTACAATATCAGCGCAGTAAACCATCGATAAAAAGGCAGATAAATTCCTCAAAGACGACGCCTGGGCAAGAGTCAAGCCTCAAGTTATCTACTTCGGGTTATTTACCTGTTGTGTATGAGCAATTTTCGAGAATGTCCCGGATGTTGCAGACTATGCCCCAGCAAATCCTAGAGCGTTGATGTGATAATTCCAAGAAACACTTCAAATCGCCAGGAGAAAGACACGAACGAATGTCGTGCTAGGGACAAACGCGTTAAACGAAATTAGTGGCGAATTAACATAACCAGTTGGAGGAGAAGTTGGAAAAAATTCAATGAAAAATCAACGTCCACTTCATGAATGAAAACGTGGCCGAAGGACGTGCGAGCAAAAAAGTGCCAAAACGTATATGTTTGGGCGTAGCGTATACATTTGCCAAGCTTATCGTGTTCCACTCAAGGGCCTTCGCAGCCAGAAATGGAGACACGAAGGCCATTTGCAATTTAAGGCAAATAAATTTGCACTACTGCACCAATGCACGATACAGGATTATGTAACGAGTTAGCAAGGAGGAAACTAAAGGGAAGAAATTCTACATGTAAACTTAAGGTCCATCGAAAGTACGTTGTGGCTTTGGGGCCACCCTGCACAACATTGCGAACCACAATTTCACCTTTCCTGATCAACCTATTAAAATATTTTTTTTTAAAACAATAAGAGGAACTCGCGTTTTATTGGATGTGCTCTTGACAACTCGTGGAAATGCATATGATATTAATAAAAACGATCATTCTACGTTTGACTTTTTATTTTGCTTCATGAGCGATAGATGGCAGCACCTGCCGTCTGAATGGGAATATAAGATACCTAGAATTTGGAACAATTCTAAAAACGAAATGTCTTAATTTTATATAGCGCAGGAACTTACTATCAATATAAACTTTGAAGTAAAACATTTAGTTTCATTTGAAATTGTCATATCTGTCCAAAATTATGAAAATTCAATTGCAAAAAATCACTTTCAATGGGCCTTAAAAGGGACGTTCAAGTATTATGTCATCACCTAATAGATTTGCAGACCCCCTCCCGTGTTGGACCTACATGTATTTTGGTATTTTCGGCCCTTATTGAAACAGCCATTTCAAAACTGCAAAACACGGATGCTTCACATGAAACATCACTCGCTACATGTACATACGATGTATTTTATTTGTCCTGCCATGCTTTTGTACCTGGATGAATTTTCTCACTCCCCAACCACCACCACCACATGACATCCCGAATGCCGACTGCAGGTGTACCAAATTGAACTTAATTGAATTGATACGACTGGTTATCTTTACATTTGGCGACAAGCAGAACTCGAAGAAAATTTTCCCAAATCATGGAAATTATTGTTAACGAGTGCGTAAGGTCACCCCTCACATGTTCAAACGCAAAACTCCGCTGGACCTCGAATCCTTAAAGGGAACTGGTTCCTGCCAAGGCCCAGAGAATAATGCGATATTTCGAAACTGGATTCCGAACCAAGGCTCAACCGAGTACACAAAAAGAGTGGAAAAAAACATCGAGATAGTCGCCCCCAAACGGGACCTCTAAGTGCAGGTTGGGTAGCCAGAAACCATAGGTTAGGAACTCAAACTTCCATTGAAAATCCAATGAAAAATCCGTCTGCAGAACAATATCAATGCTGACCAGTGCTAACAGGATTGACAGTTGTCTTTCGATTGAAAGCATAGGGTATAACCATGCACCTAAATAAATGCCCATCCATTGGATGTCAAACCCCGTTATAACGAACAATATTTCCAATTCCCGTCACAGTCTATATAGAAATAATGTTAATTTATACTGTTATAACGAATTGGATAAAACGAACTATTGGTTATAACGAACAGATTTTCGAGGTCCCATGCACTAAAGTTACGGAACATCACTTGAAAAACACGCGCTAAACCCATTTATCAGCTCACAGAAGGTGCTGTCATGATGTCATCGATCCATGACAGACTTCCCGTTGCGAGACATTCCCATCTGCACATGTATTTGCACAATCTTCAAAAAACGCATTATTTCAAACAAATTTTACTCGTAGGTGTGCAGGGTAGTTATAGTAGAACTACGAAGAGATGGAACTGGGCTGAAAGCGCCGACCAATAGAATCCAATCGCCAGTTTGCGATTGACTAAGTCCAGTATTTCGCATACAGCGCCACTGGTGAGAGGAAGGAGCTCAACAACAAAAATACATTGGAGGCGCTTCAGCTCGAGGCGTCAGCCATTTTTCTTTCAACAACTAAAAACCAGGAATCTCTAATAGATAAGCGACACCTCTCTGATTGGCTGGCCTTCAGTTCCATCAGTTCGTATTTCTACTATAAGTGTCTGAATGAAATTTCGACTTCCTTCTCATTCAGACTTGTGACACTTTTGGACACTTGATAGAAATGTGGCGAAAGAAATAATAAACGCTCTTCAATAACGGCCGGATTATTTCATATAAATCGCCACTGTGCCCTCAGAAAAGTTGTACACTACTGCACAAAAAAATATTATGCAAGTATAAATACAATTTATTTTTAAAACTCATATTTTTTCTGGCTACTGACATAACGAACAAATTTTGGTGGTCCCATGCAACTCGTTACAACGAGATTCGACTGTCTACAGAAAGTTGGCCATTATACATGTAGGTGATTGGTCAATACGTGGTTTTCTGCGTACTCACTCTTTGATCGCCCCCATCGACTGACCAGTCGAAATAGCAGGTGTTGTTCTTGAAGTAGCCGGAGCCGAAGACGCGATGGTGCTCGGATCTGCTGCGAGGCGACAGCAGAGCGTAGATGGAGCTCATGGCGGGGGAGTGTCAAGTGGTCAAGTGGTCAAGCCGAGGAAAGAATACGCACTACAGGCTGCTAATCCACGTAAACCAATGGTGTGCCACCGTCGAGTTCTGCTATCCTTCTAAGTAGCCGACCGACGACTAAATGTCATTTTCACCCACAAAACATTGCAGTTTGTACCCGGAATGTTAATATTAGGTCTATATACACTATCTGCGCCGCTCGTCAAACATACGTCATCGTCGCCCGTGGCGTCAACAGGCTCGGTTAATTCTAGAAATGACATGGGAGTTCCAGAAGCCAGATGCATGCCGGGAAGGGTCATCCATGATTTACGTCACATCCCGCTGTACCAAACCGGGCCAATCAAATTGGGAAAGTCATTGCTTTCATCGCGCATGGTTTATTAAGTAAAGTTCAAGTTCAGTAAGTCCTGCCGGCTTCTAATCAAAAAGTTTTTAAAAGAAAAGTTGAGCGGGAAAAACTTGGAAAATCAACTAAAATCGGATGTCCAAACTGTCTGACCTCTGCTACCCCACCAGTCCATCTTTATCCAATTTCTGTAAAAGACCTCCCAACAAAAAGGATATCGTTGCACATTTTTTTTTTATGGAATGACTGCATCTTGCACGTGAGCCATGTCACGTGCACATGTCAGCGTTCCAGGTCTTTAGGGAAAAAGAACGGGAATTTACAATGTTGGCTGCCATTCTGCAAATGGCACGTGACCCGGTGCACATACCGTTCCAGTTTATGGAGAACAGGAATGGGAATTCTAGAACGTTGAATATTCCATTACGCAGCTTTCGCATGTGCATCTTTTTCGGTGTTTTTCGTGCTTTATGATATCATCGATCTGCACGTCCTGTGTCCTCTATCAAAGTCTCCAAATTCTGCCATACACTCACTCAGGTAGGTGTGGAAATTAAAAGGAGAAAAATGATTTTTAAAAAAAAGCTGAACCTGAACCGGTGCTCCAGCCAGAGTTGCAGTTTGTAGGAAAATATAATTGGAATTCCAGAACGTTGAATTCTATCCTGAAACCTTTGACAACAGAAGTATGGCATCGATCTGCACGTCATGTGTCCTCTATCAAAGTCTCCAAATTCTACCATACACTCAGGTAGGTGTGGAAATAAGAAGGCGAAAAATGTTTTTTAAAAAAAGCTGAACCTGAACCGGTGCACCAGCCAGAGTTGCAGTTTGTAGAAAAATATAATTGGAATTCCAGAACGTTGAATTCTATCCTAAAACCTTTGACAATAGATGTAATTTTCGTTTGTTTTTTGTGGTAACAGGATGGGATCGATATGCACGTCCTGTGTCCTCTATCAAAGTCACGAAATTCTGCCATACACTCAGGTAGGTGTGGAAATAAAAAGGCGAAAAATGATTTTTAAAAAAGCCGAACCTGAACCGGTGCACCAGCCAGAGTTGCAGTTTGTAGAAAAATATGATTGGGTCTCCAGAACGTTGAATTCTATCCTGCAACCTTTGACAATGGAAGCAATTTTCGGTATTTTTTGGTAACAGGATGGCACCGATCTGCCCGTCCTGTGTCCTTTATCAAAGTCACTTAAATTCTGCCCTGCCAACTCACGTCTGTGAGTTGGTGTTGTAGATACTGTAGATGAAAGGAGGACAGCTAGTCTTACCTGGGAGCGAAGCCGAAATCCACTTTGGTTCGGAAAGAACTCCCGCCTGCGCATAATGTCAACCATCGGCGTATCCGTCAGTGTTGGACCGTGAGTTTCGATGTCACTTCGGCACCAACTAGAGCGACACGTTTGTCCAATTCGCCCTCCGCCAGCCGTCCTATATAAGCGAATTGAACCTGCATGCAGGCGAGGAAGTCCATTCAGAATCCGGCCGTAATTGGGCAATTCCGTGAATCAATTTCACCGCCAGGCACCAGCGGCGGAGAGGACTCTCCTCGGAGTTGCAACTGAAAGTTGACTGTCGTTGGTGGCCTTCGCCGGCGGCTATTTATCAGGTCCAAAAAGTCAATTCCCCTCATCCATTCCTCCAGATTCCATTGTGAGTCACTCGGCTATCCATCCCCCACCAGGATCAACACCGGCAATCCGGAAATCACGGGTGACTAACTCGTTTCGTAAAAGCGGCAGTAAACGGGTCATCCAACGCGCGTAATATCCGAACGGTTAATCCCGTGCCAGGCGATAATCCCGGGCTGCTGGAGTTAATCCGAGACGCTGGAAACGGCGTGATTGGCCGTCAGGTGATCGCCGGTCTACTGCCGCCTGAATGCAGTAGGTGGAAATTCGCGGGATGAAAAAAAAAACAAAAAAAAAAAACAATCTGGGCTTGGCGAACAATCGATTTCGATGATGTGTAGGAAGGAGGTCGCTAATGAAGAGCTCCCATTGAGGGATTTGAGGGACACACCCACCGCACCATTTCGCAGTCGAAATACACGTACGCCGGCGTTTAATTGACGAAACCACGAGGAAAATAGCCCCGACGGGGGCACTTTTTCAAAGATATGAAAGTGGTAAAAAATGGAAAAAAACAGCGTGGATCCACATCAGCCTGAAACGCCTGAAGTGTCGAGGTGAAATTAAATCCGCCTACGCAGAAAATGGCACGTTCGAGTATTCAATTAATTACCTCACGCAGTAAGGAGTTTCTAAGGACCTACAGCGGTTTTCTAAGGACCTGATCGGCATATCTACTGAAAAACGCAAAAGTACAACTGTACTTTCTAGGCCCATCGAAAGTGCGTTGTGACTTTGGGGACACCCTGCACAACATTGCGAACCACAATTTCTCCTTTCCTGATCAACATATTAAAAAATTTTTTTTGGAAACATTAAGAGGACTTACGTTTTATTGGACGTGCTCTTGACAACTTGTGGAAATGAGTATGATATTAATAAAAACGATAATTCTACGTTTGACTTTTCATTTTGCTTCATGAGCGATAGAGGGCAGCACCTGGCGTCCGAATGGGGATATAAGAGATCTAGAATTTGGAAAAATTCTAAAAACGAAATGTCTTAATTTTATATAGCGCAGAACTTGCTATCAATATAAACTTTCAATTAAAACATTCAGTTTCATTTGAAATTATCATCTGTCCAAAATTATGACAATTCAAGTGCAAAAAATCACTTTCAATGGGCATTAATGTACACTTGGCTCAAGTCACATAGTAAAAAAATAGTTTATCAACAGAAGTTTACAACAGAATTTGTTGTATCAGGGTTGGCATTGACTCGTGACCTTAAACTTAAATGTTTCATGCACGTTAACATTCTGGCGCAGATAAATACTGGCATGCGCTAATTTTTAACAATTCTATAATATCATTTGCTATCACATTGTTCCGTACTACAACGTAGATTTTTGTAACAGTGCACCGAGCATAATGTATGTAAGGGGGAGAGGGTGGCCAGATGATGATACCGGTTGGTCAAATGAGTTACCGTGGCAAAAATTTCGGAAAAATGGTCTAACCAGGTAATATTTTTGAGCGATTCAATTTCGCGCACATCTGTTTTCATAGACGACTGCACCGATCGTATAGTTAGTGGCAGCCGGTTAAGAAAAGTCAACAGCCTATACTAATCGCTTCAATTTGATAAACAAGCGCGTATTACAGGAATTGATAGCGAGCATTTATCAGGCGACCGACAAAACCAACATCCTCGACAAAGTTTAAAGATTACAGACGCGTTATGACGCCAGGGGTCTTCCATTAATACAACGACGTCACAGAGACGTATGGAATCCCTAATGCGTTACTAATCTTTGGAGGCACGACATAACGGATTTCCTATATCGCAAAATGCGTAAGCTCGGATGGGTTTCCTTGTTTACATTTCAGCTCATTCTCAACCCAGCTGAATTTAATAACTGGGTGCGAGGGCCACGCTGGGCATGCCCATGAACGTAAACAATGACGCTCCTGAGAAATTGCAACTGCTATGAACTGCACTGTTTTAAGCAAAAAATAACGAATTGCTTGGCCCAATATACCGAGCTACATCTATTTTAATGCACTTTCGCCATGAGTGGTATGCTGGGTTTTGGAAAGAACTAAGCAAAGATTTGTAACTCATTTATTTTGTAAATACATTCAGAATATTGATTACTAGTTTTATTTGTTATATAAGTTAACTTAGCTTATAGCTAATGGGAGGCACTATGGGGTTATATGACCTGTAAATTAAGGGTGTAAGTATAATGAAAGCTGCACAGTTTTTTTTTAAATTTTGCATCAACACAAATTAAAAATGTACATACTGTATGTAGCTCAATCACACAAACCATATTTCATGTATGCATATGATCAAAAAGTCTGGTTCAATTGGAATAACTGGGGAGGGGTTGGAGGATCAATTCTGATGTTCAGATATGACTCAAAAGTCAGGTGTGCTCTTTTTAACGACACTAATTTCGATAACATTGAGAAGTTCATCAAGGTCCTGTGAAACTGACATGCATCTCGTAAGCTAGTAATGTTAGAGTAACACTTTCAATTTAAAAGCTGCAGAGAAGCAAGATTAGTCTGAATAAACTTATTTGGCAGATTTGTCGCTCTGCTACACATAAATAAACATTCACGATTATAGTCAAATCAACGAGAGAAGACAAAAATGGCCGCCGTTCAACCAATAGGATGCCATTTCCTGTTTGCGATTC
>JAQFYZ010004219.1:0-11554 GCA_034695085.1 Cylindroiulus punctatus | reverse complement strand
AAGTGGAAGCTAAAATGCGAAACGTCACGCCTACCCTATGGGAGGTTAAGGTCGATCTAAATTCTCTCTACTAAATAGTGCAACAGTGCAAAATGTTGCTTGATCTTATAGCATATGGCTTCATCCTCTGTACGAAATCTGCAATGTTATAAAATGGAATGCAGAAAAAGCTGTAAAAAGCCCATATAATGTATACAACATGCTTCTTAAAACATGTTGTAGAACATAACGTGACTTTGAAAAGTTCTTAGTAGGCTGTAAGCGGTTGAGTCGGGTCCGACTTTATGACTTACTAAGGGGGCGACCTGTTGGGCCCGATGGTCGGTGGCAAGCAGGTCGGGAGAAGGGAAAAAGGTTCCGGCCACGGTCGGTTTTTTCCAAGTCGGGGATCGGAGTGAGCAGGAGGTCGGGTAGCAGCGAGGTCGGGCCGGGATGTCCGAGATATACTGGTCGGAAGCTCGACGGTCGGTGTGGGGCACAAGGAGGGTCCTTGGGTGATTTATTCGGGTTAAATCAAAATCAGTCGGGAGTCCAGCTGACAGTACAAAACGACTTTTATGTCGGCAAATTAACACAAGACGATACAGAAGTTGCATAGTACAGATTCACTCGTTTTACGGATCAGGATCTGGTCAAGCGAGAGCTGGTGTCAGGCGAGACAGGCTGACTGACTGTTCTCTCGAGGTTGCCGCCTTTTATGCTGTTTCCAGATAGCGGGTAAGTGTTACCTTTTTGAGTTAAAGGGTGATTAGGGTTTCTGGGAGTTGAGGGGCTAGTCCCTTTGGTGGCGTTCGGGTGTAGGGTGTTATATCCCTCCAAATACCAGATAAAGAAATTGACAGAGATTTTAAGAATTGAAAATGAAAACGGGCTAATGACACGAACCAGATCGTCCTACTGGAAGAGTATGTCCTGCTTAACGAAGGCCATTCTTTTTTGAGACGGATAGGCACCAATAACACACACCTCCAGTTCTTCGGCTAATCGAGGATACTTGGTGAGAATCTCCCACATGGCGAAGTCAGGATCCCCGGGTTTGGGAACGACATAATGCTCCCTGATGTTAAGTTAGGCGCAGGTGGCTACCCTGCGCCAGAATCGCTTAACTGCCTCCGGGTTGCGCCGATCGCTTTCCAAGGGTTGGGGTCGATACTGCACGTGAGTGTATGTGAAAGCTTCCGGCCCGGGATATTTGTAGGTCCAGGACTTGGGCTTGCGCCCCTGGGTTGGAGGTGGGTCCGATGCGGAGTCTTGGCTAGAGCGGGAGTTCTCCAACACCGACCCTATGGTCGTCGGTGCGCACACTGCACGCCCCTTTTTGGTGGGTATTGGTTGTCGATGTCCACCTTGATGTTGACGTCGGGTCCCTCCGTGGAGGTATCGGATGTCGGCTGTACAGGAGAAGTGGGTAGTGCAACCTTGCGTGGGGATCGGCGTCGCGTGGTTTGATGTGGGTGATTGCCATGGTGTCGGGGGTGATCATGGGTGAACTGGTTCCGGGGAGCGGCGTTTATCCAGCAGCGGGGTATCCTGTGTTGGTGGCGGGGACGTACCCGTGTTACGTCTTTTGGCGTGTGGAGGAGGCGGGTGTTGCGGCCTGGATTTCCTCTTGGTGGTGGATCTGTCCTTGCTAGGCGATCGGGTATGTTTGGAAGTTTTCCGTGGGGTCCCTTTGGGTGGTAGTGGGAGGGGCAGAATGACAATGGCCAGTCTTGGCATGATGTGGCCGTCCGGGTTCTCTTTCTGTGAAGAGGTAGAAGGCTGGGGTTCGATGTCCAGCACTCGCTGCGTTTGGCACGGTGGTGGGACGAAGACTTCCTCTTCGGGCTCTTGTTGCCCATCGGGAGGATCTAGATGTGCCTGCACTGGAGGTGGTTCGCATTCCACTGTGACGGTCGCCGCAACCTCTGGTAAGTAAATATGGGTCTGGCTTCCAGGTGGTGTAGGGCCACGAGCTCTCCTGCATAAAATGTCTGGGTCTGTCGGGAAATGTGGGCGATTGGCCAGCTGTGGGATGTACTCTGTCGCCCGCAGAAGTTTTTGTTTTGTACATACGAGGTCGGCGCGCATGTGTATGTACTGTCGCTGGATTGCATATGTGTCCGCACGAGCATACCATATGGCATCTTGGGCCATGAAGGCCTCGTGTTTGTGTCTGCAGGAGCTTGCGATACGACTCCACGCACAATCTGCTGAGGTCGTTGAAGGCCTATGCACTATCCTCCTCAGGTATGTGGTGGATGATGTCCGCGAGAAGTTATATGCCATTCTCCTCTGTCTGGATGAGTGAGCTTCTCATGCATGAGACCGGTTCACGGGCCTGATGGGCAGGGGGAGCTGGTCGGGAAGCTCCTGGTAAAGGATTTAGGTCGTGTTCCAGCGGGCCAGGTCGGCCCCGACTGGGTCCGGGAAGCGGTGCATGTGTTGGAGGGCATGTTCCACGTCCTCCACAAACTGTAACGGTGGGGGGTCCATGTTTCCGGACAGCGAGGTGACGCGTTATGGGTGGATGAGGGCTAAGCCGACTGCCGCGCACTTACTGGTGGGTGACACTGCTGGTGACAAGAGTTGGGGCATGTCGTCCTCAAAACAGCTCTTTGAGGTAGTCCGGGACAGCACTGTCCAGTGAGAGACTGCCGGTGTGGAAGCGGGGTTTGCGCGAAGATTGATGCCAGGATGGTCAGTAGACCCCTTTCATGAAGGATTTGTGCGGCGCGTATGAGGCAGGTGGGGTGATGAGGCATTTAGGGTTTTTAATTCCCGGAAGTGTTGTATCGCCAAGGATTGGGCCACAAACATTTTGTGTGTCGGTGCGGTGATTCCTTGTTGTTGTAGGTGTTAGCTATGGGACATAGTTAGAAATTTAGAAAGTGGTCAGGAAGCGATATCAGGAACGATAGACGGAGACTTCCATCTCTGTCTCGCGGATCAAGAAGGTGTTTTTCAGTTCTGTCCCTTTTGAACCTCCTTCCCTGTTGTTTGGCCTCATAGACCACGTGCACCCTGGAACACGTGGTGTCAGCTGACAGGGCGTCAGCTGATTTTGTTTTGGGTTCAAGCGCCATTTAGTTTTACTTGCTGGCCGGACCCCAACCAAGCTGGCTGGGTCACCATTGTTCTTGCTGTTCCAGAGACAATAAAACTTATTAAGTTTTCCTGTAACCATGCTCCTCTGCTTTATCAACAATTTGTAGCAGAGCGTGGTTTCGATCCACGGACCACTGAAACAGGATTCCGGAACACGAAATGTGAGTTGGGCGAATCCCTAAATAGGAGGCCGCGCCAGCCTCCTTTCAAAACCCCCCCCCCAACTCACATGGCCAGCAAGACTGGCTGAAACGTACTCTGCCATGCGGCCATTCAACTGGCCGGAGAAGCCCCGCCATCCGCTCAGCCGAGCTTCTGCCGACGGCTCATTAGCCGCTGGCCCGGCCAATCAGCTGCCGCTGGCCGCAAATAGGCGACCCCCGTTAGCAGCAAATCAGCGAGCCGGGACCGCTGCCGAGCATCGCCAATCGACGATCCCGCAGGCCCCGCCCGCCAAGACGACCGCGAGCGGCGAACCAGCGGCGCACCGTGTGGCCAACCGGCCAAAAGCAGCGAGCTCTGCCTGCAAATTGCGGCCACCAATCGGCGGACCCCGTTAGCCGCGATCAACGGCTAACCGGTCACAAAGCCCACCCGCGGCTAACGAGCCACCGTCCCGTCGCCAGTGACGTCGTCCGGGCCGCATTTATGCTGGACAACGTCAGACGACGCACCCGCTTGCTAAAATACAGCCGCTGCAGGTACCGCCCCCGCCAGCCGACGACGCTGAAATCGAGCCGCCGATCGACGTCCACGCCGGAATACCCAGCCATTGACAGTTCAGGCAATATAACCGGAAGCTATACCCCCGCAGCGGACACGCGTCATCGCCGACGCCGACAAGGGTCGGACAGCAAGTGCAGCAACTGGACATGACGTCGCCATCAGCAGAGGGTGCCGCATAAGTGCTGAACTTTGCATTTGAAGTGTTTAATTTCATTTTATTTTCCTAATCACGTGTTTCAGCTAGATACACGTGGTGAGTGTTTTTTGGCTGTTTTAAGTGTTTATGGCAATTGTTTAACTGCATAGGGTGTCCCTTAACTCTCCCCATTTCGCTACGCTAACGCGTAGGCAGAGATAGACGACCGTTTCTATGTGTACGCGGAATGGCGTAGGGACTTTAACGTAGCGCTGATGCACCGTTCCCTGAAAGAGTACGTCGAGTTGACTCGTGAGGAGACTGGCGCCGCAGCGGACAATGTGATGCGATCGCAATCTCCGCTGCATGCGATCGGGCGTGCGCGCTCATCTATTTCACGGTCCGACCCAACATTTGCCAGACGCTGTTTGAGGGATACGAGGATGGGTGGGACTGCCATAAGGTGCTGGAGCACATACAGCAAACGTACGAACCGTCGTCGCGTGAAAGGATCTGGCAGCTATTTTGCCAATTTTTCTCACTCCGAATGGAGCCAATGGAGTCCGTCGAGGCCTACATTGTCCGCGTGGAGAACTTGGCTTCCAAAATTCGCGACACAAAGACGGAATTGTCGGACATGCTGATGTCCTTTCAGCTAATGCAGGGATTACCGCCCAGCTTCGCGCTCAAAATCCGGCTAATAAATGCTTGGCCGGACGCCGAATTCATCCCTAAGAATGTGAAGGATGCCCTGATCGCGGAGGCACGGACCGTGCGCTTCGCCGAAGAGATAAGTTTCTCGGCGCCCAGCGGATCTGGAGGCGGAGAAGTCCTGGCTGCGAAGCAAAGGACCAAGTCCCCTGCAAAAGCCCCTCGCAGACCCTCCAAGCTGGGAGGGATCTGCTTCATGTGCGGGGAGCAGGGACACTGGCAAAATAACTGCTCGCAGAGACCGCAGAAGAAAATGGACAGGACCAGTCGTCCATTGGCCCGGTCGTCGGCCTCGCAAGTTGCGGGGCTTCCGAGTGGAAAGTACCCACGCTGAAGGAAGGGGCGAGGTGGAAAATCAAAAGGGAATAAAGCCCGGCAGACACTATACGCTGCACTGACCGCTGCGTCCACCACGACCAACGAATGGAACTGGAACTCGGGCGCGTCGGATCATGTCTGCTGTGTTCAGCATTGGTTCACGGACCTGGCACCATGCTCACTCCAAATTATGTCGGGAATCACTGGAAGCATCCGGATCGAAGAGAGGGGCACCGTTGCCTTTATAGTGGCCGGAGATCCTTACGTATTAAAGGACATCTGGTATGCGCCCGGAACGTCGCGGCCCATCAGGCACGTACAACCTGGACGGGGGACGCAAAACGTCTGCAGACGTTTGACGCACAATGCAAGGAGGGCCTTGCGTTCCAGATGAAAGACCGACTTTTCTCGGTAAAGGCAAGCCCGGTGACGGATTCCCCGGAAAGTGCCGACGCGACAGTCACAGCGGCCAAACGTAAGACCACGACAGCCCCAAGTCCTGTTTCAGCTAGATACACGTGGTGAGTGTTTTTTTGGCTGTTTTAAGTGTTTATACTGTGTGTCTCTCATAGGGTGTCCCTTAACTCTCCCCATTTCGCATCGCTAACGCGTAGGCAGAGATAGACGACCGTTTCTATGTGTCGTCGCCTTCAGGCGACAAAATCTCCATCGCCTTCCTCGACGAGTCCAACTACGCGGAATGGCGTAGGGACTTTAACGTAGCGCTGATGCACCGTTCCCTGAAAGAGTACGTCGAGTTGACTCGTGAGGAGACTGGCGCCGCAGCGGACAATGTGATGCGATCGCAATCTCCGCTGCATGCGATCGGGCGTGCGCGCTCATCTATTTCACGGTCCGACCCAACATTTGCCAGACGCTGTTTGAGGGATACGAGGATGGGTGGGACTGCCATAAGGTGCTGGAGCACATACAGCAAACGTACGAACCGTCGTCGCGTGAAAGGATCTGGCAGCTATTTTGCCAATTTTTCTCACTCCGAATGGAGCCAATGGAGTCCGTCGAGGCCTACATTGTCCGCGTGGAGAACTTGGCTTCCAAAATTCGCGACACAAAGACGGAATTGTCGGACATGCTGATGTCCTTTCAGCTAATGCAGGGATTACCGCCCAGCTTCGCGCTCAAAATCCGGCTAATAAATGCTTGGCCGGACGCCGAATTCATCCCTAAGAATGTGAAGGATGCCCTGATCGCGGAGGCACGGACCGTGCGCTTCGCCGAAGAGATAAGTTTCTCGGCGCCCAGCGGATCTGGAGGCGGAGAAGTCCTGGCTGCGAAGCAAAGGACCAAGTCCCCTGCAAAAGCCCCTCGCAGACCCTCCAAGCTGGGAGGGATCTGCTTCATGTGCGGGGAGCAGGGACACTGGCAAAATAACTGCTCGCAGAGACCGCAGAAGAAAATGGACAGGACCAGTCGTCCATTGGCCCGGTCGTCGGCCTCGCAAGTTGCGGGGCTTCCGAGTGGAAAGTACCCACGCTGAAGGAAGGGGCGAGGTGGAAAATCAAAAGGGAATAAAGCCCGGCAGACACTATACGCTGCACTGACCGCTGCGTCCACCACGACCAACGAATGGAACTGGAACTCGGGCGCGTCGGATCATGTCTGCTGTGTTCAGCATTGGTTCACGGACCTGGCACCATGCTCACTCCAAATTATGTCGGGAATCACTGGAAGCATCCGGATCGAAGAGAGGGGCACCGTTGCCTTTATAGTGGCCGGAGATCCTTACGTATTAAAGGACATCTGGTATGCGCCCGGAACGTCGCGGCCCATCAGGCACGTACAACCTGGACGGGGGACGCAAAACGTCTGCAGACGTTTGACGCACAATGCAAGGAGGGCCTTGCGTTCCAGATGAAAGACCGACTTTTCTCGGTAAAGGCAAGCCCGGTGACGGATTCCCCGGAAAGTGCCGACGCGACAGTCACAGCGGCCAAACGTAAGACCACGACAGCCCCAAGTCCTGGCTTACCGACAAAGGACGGTTCGCTTCGCCTGTGGCACCAATGCCTCGCGCACACGGGCCAGGACATGGTCAGACGCATGTCCCAGGGTGATGCCGTATGGGGTATGGCACCCATCAAGGACCCAAAGGCACCGTGTGCAGTCTGCGAGGAGTGCAAGGCGAATTGGCCGTCGACTGCGACATATGACGTAATTAGTACTACAGCCCCACTACAGCTCATACATGCGGACGTATGGGGACCAGCTCCTGTAGCGTATAAGCAAGGCTTTAAGTAATACTTAGTCATTATCGACGATTTCACCTGTTAGAGCCAAGCGTACCCACTCCGGTCAAAAGACCAAGTTCTAGACTAGATCAAGGTGTACGTCCATAGGATGGAACGACAGACTGGCCGTGCCGTTAAACGTATACTGACAGACAATGGAGTAGAATTCTGCTCGAGAGCCTCAGAATTGTATTACGAGGAGAAGGGGATCGTGCACGTCACGACTGACGTGCACTTTTCCCATCAGAACGGGATCGCCGAGGGCTTCAACCAAACTGTGTTAAAGTATAACGTCACCTAGAACGAAAACCAGTCATTAACTGAACCTTTAGCCCACAGAGGGCGACACCGGAGGCACCCCTGGCAGACAGAGGGCACCACGGGCCGCCTCCCCTCCCCAGTTAAGCAGGTCATAGACCTCCAGACCAATTAAACTGACCCTTTCCCAAAGGTGTTACAACTCCCTTTTTTAATTCCTTAAAAGGGAAAAGTAGTGTTGTAAAAGTCAGTCTGCCCAGGTTGCTCGACCACAGCTCGTGTTAGCCTTCGCCTGCTCCTGTCTGGAGATTTAGGGGACATATTCTTACCCATCTGGGGAAAGTTGCCCATCTTGCGTTCGTCTGTAATTTTCTCCAAAGAAAGTATTGTAAACCTGCCGTAAATAGAGATTGTTTTCACATAGCGCACATAGGACTCCAGCGTATCAATTCTTTTCCGTCTTGCATCGTTGCGACCGCCTCTGCGACCCGAAACCTCCTTTTGCGGCTCCCGACAGATTCACCGACCCCGAAGCCCCGACCACGGACTTCTCGGACCCCAGTCAAGCCACGCTGACCAACCGCGCCCCTCGGATCACCCACCCGTGTCCCAGCCCACCTTCCCGACATCCGCGTTGGGATCCGACCCGCTTCCCACCAAGGACGGAAAACCCCCGACCTTACGCCGCTCCTATTCGGGACCGACCGTCTTCCCGACATACCCAAGTCGGAGAACGCCCCTTCCCGACCTCCCCATAGGATTCCCCTCTAGCTCGGCAGAATAGGATCCCATAACTGGCGCCCAACCTTGCCCACCCATAACCTCACCGTTTCGCATCCCCGATCATCTCACCACTACCCGTTGGAATGCCGCGAAGCAAAAAATTGCCCTCCGCCAACACCCCCCCCCCATACCAGGTCAAAGAAGGCGGCGCCACCCGGAGCCCCAAGTCAGGACACCGGCGCTTGATGCTCACCACCAGCCACTTTGACCGGACCCTGCCGCCTCCCCAGCCTCTTAGACGGCTTGGCGACGACCCACCACGACGGTCCTCACACACCGCCAGAGGACAGCTCCTCCCCTGGACCACTTATCCCCTCGGCACAACCGCCGCCAAAACCCACCCCTCCCCCGCCATCCCTCCTATCCGACCAGCACAGCCAGGTTTCCGACTTCCTCGCCGTGCTCCGACCGGCGCCTACCCACCTGGGAGGATCTCAAAATTACCTTCGGATACCTGACGTCGTCCTCACCATGAGTTCCACCAGCCCTCAACTGTCGGGCTTCCTGGAGGCAGCAGAGGCCCTCCTGCAACGGATTCTCACCCGCGCTGAGGCCCAGATGGCAGATATGGAATCACAACTCTCCATCCGTGGCCAAACTATCGCCCGCCTCCGACAGGATGTTCGGATCCTACAGCATCAGGATCTCCACCGCGCATCATCTTCCTCCGCGGCTATCCCGACAGCGTCCACGGAGTCTATTCCGACCCCCATCCCATCCACGGCCACACCAACCACCGACAAGTCTCCACCAGACCCGTTGGCTACCTTCGTTGCCTCCGTACGTCCGCCAGCCCACGCGCAGGGCCCGACAATTTCCTTCCCGCCTATGCCCTCCTCCCTGGCCTCGGAACCCCTTCCCCACCTCGCCTCCCTGCTGGATCCTACCATTGCTTCTCCCAACCCGGCCCCACCTCAGACCAGCACGGCCACGACATTAGCCATCCCAGCAAGTACGTCCCGCCATCCCCGAGGTTCCACCTCCGACTCCGACTCCGAGGACGTTTGACACTGGCACAATCACCACCGTCGCCCCAAAAAACCGGAGGACCGTGACGAGAACGACATCAGCAAGCTCTTTGCCAAGACCAGTATCTTCTCCGGAAAGAGATCGGAGTTCTCTGGGTGGCAGGCTGCCGTCCTCCACGTCCACAGGTTAAACAAATTATCCGACCAACAAACCATCGACCAAATTCTATTCCTCTTATCGGGTGAGGCCAGAAATTGGTGGGCTAAAACTGAGTCCTCCATACGCTCCCTCCCGGCCGCCATGTCCCAACTCAGGGACCGCTTCATCAAGCAGGAATCCGACTCAGCCCTCATCGCCCGCCTCCACCAGATGCACCAGCGGGAATCTCAGTCGGTGGGAGACATTTACAACCAGATGGTCGACATTTTTCAGTCTCTGGAAACACTCTTGTCGAACGAACAGCAAATCACATACTTCCACAACTCCCTACATATGAACATCAAGAACCTCATCTCCCGTAGAGAATTCTCCGACCTGCAGTTACTCCAACAGGCCTCCTGTCGACAAGAAGATCGCTTCCACGACAGTGGCCGTTGGAAAGCCTCATACAGGGATGGCAAGCGCATCATCGACCGCTCCAGATATTTTCTACCTTCCGAGCCCTCCAACACTCCCTCCAACCGTTCGGATCGCCCAGCCCACCGCTCCACTACACAGGACCGACCCCCCACTGCCGACCACCGCCGCCCCCACGTCACACGTGCGGACCAAGGACAAACCAAGGACCATCGCAAACCACATTTGTCCCACACCGACCCGTCTTTCAACGGGTGTGCCCATTGTGGCATGCGCAATGTCACCGCCTCCACGTGTCCCAATCAGTGCGGTAAGAAGGTCCGTGCCCATCTAGTGGACATCTCCCCGGAAGACGAATATCCAGAGGAAGAATCGGAGGAAGAAACCGTACTCCCCGACGACCTCCCAGACATCGTCACCCAATTCATCCGAGTCGCCTCCATCCCAGCCACCTCATCGGCCCCTTATGTCCACCCGGACCTCATCCAGGCCGAGTGCGCCCTCCGAAACCACACCATGGTCGCCATTTTCGACACGGCCTCCACCACCTCTATTGGCGGCAACCAACTGTTCTTACAGCTCCTGGATGACCACGCCGACATGCGGAAAGTCACCCGCACCATTCAGTTTGCTGACAACATCACTCGCACGGTGGAAGCTTTCATCACCTCCACGGCGGTCTCCCTGGATATATCCCCAGATCTCCCTATCATGATCACGGTTATCCCCTCCCTACGGTCCACTTCCCTCATCTTGGGCTTAGACTTCATGGCGGCATCAAACGTACTATTACATCCCGCCTCTAAGTCTTGGTCCGTCACACCTCTATCAACGGCCCCTGACGTCCCCACATCGCTCCCCGATCAACCCCTGGCCGTCACCCTGGATTTCACCGAGCTACTCAACCAACTAAACTCCGACTTCTACACGGACGACACCATCCTACAAATCGCCCTGGCTCACCTCCATTCGGTAGGCTCATTCTCTGGCAATCCCACCGAACTGCCACGACGGTGCTCCAGACTGCTCTCTTAATGTCGCACCTTCGACATAGCGGACCATCTGGTACTCCCACGCATCGCACCTCTCCTGGACGGCGCACCTCTCCTGTGGTGGATGCAACTACAGCCCAAGTTCCCGTCGGTCATTGCGGCCATCTCAGGCCTCTGCCACCTTTTCCTCCATGCCAGCATGGTACAGGACCGGACCACCACAGACGTACAGCACCACCTCACCACCCAAAGACTCATCAATTCCATCGTTCTACAACATCCCCAACCTGCACCAGAACACGGGTCACCATATCGCACCCCGATACGACGCCTCCTCGACGCCTTAGGGACCTACAACGGCTCCCTGACACACTCTACCCATTGGATCTCTCATCTGCAACGCATCGGATATGAGACCGGCCTACCCAACGCCTATGTCCTCGCCGCGATGCCGGCTTTTTTTCAAGGACAGGCCCTGGAACATTGGTGGGCCAGCCCGTTCCCGAAGAACACACTGCAGCAAGCTGTCCACATCTTGCGCACTCGCTTCAGCTCACTGCTGTGCCGCCGACGTGGTCCTCGCCCGCCCCAGGATACCTCCGCGTAGAACCTTTTTCGTCTCTCGGGTGACTGTTTTGCATGTTTTCCACACCTTTTAAATTTCAGTTGTTCTGTGGACGGGGTGTTTTTATTAATGTTAGGTTGGTCTGCACTAAGTACAGGCCCGTCCCCTAACAGGAGTCGCCTAG
>JAQFYZ010004218.1:0-11555 GCA_034695085.1 Cylindroiulus punctatus | reverse complement strand
GGACCGGCCGCTGATATTAGGTTATGGAGGTTATAAGTTTACACAGTATTGAGTTAGACAGGTTCTACTGTACATGTTAGCAGAGTTTCTTTATAAACGGAAGTATAAAATGTATTTCCAAATAAATTACCACTACCCTGAAGATTTCATGCATACAGACTTATTCACGAAATCCATTTACCAAATTTTATTAATGTACATACTGAAAGCAAGACAATGGAATGGCCATATGTTTTTCCTAAATTTAAATGTTATCAAAATTACCGTTTCATGTGGCATTCACGCCCACTATTGATTTTAATAAGATATAAATTGCACCAATCTCCAAAAGCAAGCTCAGACAAAAGCAATTTATCGACACGTTTGTCTTCCAAGATGCCCCTCCAAGAAGTAATTAAGAAACTCACAACAAAGTCGTCAAATAAGCTAGACAGAGAGAGCTGGACTATTTCGTCTTCGAAGCCTTTATCCAAGAAGATAATATTCACACTTCAGATGTCTAGGACACTGGCAGTAATATCTCTACCTCTGTATGATCCTTACGCTTATTGACTTGCTAAATTGCGCTTTTAGACAAGAGAGGAAAGTAAACTTCTGGAATTGTGAACAGCTGCTCAGAATCAGAGAAATGAAATACTAGAAACATTAGGAAAATAACTTCTTGGCATTATTAATGTGGCACTTATTTCAACAGCCTCACATTCAACATTAGCAAACAAGAATGAATAGGCAAATAGAAGATGCCACTTCAAATGATAATATAGAGGTGATTTCAAACAAGCAGTCTATAGACTGCTTGTATATATAAAGCTCAAAGGAGTACAACATGAAATTTATGCTTTAAATGCAGGTGTTGGTCAATTTTACGTTCTAGTACCGCAACCAACGAATGCATATCATTACAATATGATAAAGGTCATCAAATCTTTATGTTTGTATATCGATTCTGGTCTTAAATGGTTTCCAAAGCACTAACTAGTTAGCTTAATCAGGTTTAAATGGAGAGCAGTGGTAAATAAACGTAATGGTTTCTATAGGTCGAAATCGAATTGGTTTGTATTATTATTTGGAACTTTGTTTTCTAATATTTCCCAAAGGATAATTAGCTTTATTGTTATTATTTATTATTTGCTATTGCTTGCTATGGATGGAGATGGCATGAATGCTTTCAACTGCCAAGTAAATGTGCATTTTTCCAAATAAAGGACAATTTTATAGCCAATTTATGGCAATTATAAACATTACGTCAATGAAAAGCCCATTTATTTTATTGTCCAGGAACGTTATTTGTTGCCTGACTAATAGACTGATCATTTCAACATTACAGAACAATATCAAGTGAATTAATACCAGGTATTTGCAGGTATTACGGTATGTTGCACTATTGACCAACATGAATAGTCAATCAAGTCATCAATTGATTCAATGATCATGTCAATACAGGAAACCATTGTGCAGAAGAAATTCGTTGAAAAATATCTGAAGACATTACGAACCAATATATGCCATGCATCATTTTAATTGTTTTATGTACAGTATTTTTTACCCAGGATAAAGGAAGGTTGAGTTGAAATAAAGCAACTTTTCAAGGCCCAGGGCTGCGGGGCCTTAAGAAAATCGGATGACCATCCCCCTACGGAGACAAGCAATCTCTGAAAAGGTAGCACTATTTTTGTGTATTCCTTGGGTGCGTTACAATCATTCTTTTGTTTGGTTACAGATCTTATTAATTCTACAACGTCATGGAGCTTATTCAAAGCTACCATTAGGCGTATAAGTGACACTAATGTTGATGGATGTTTATCAATTTTAAATAGACGAACAGCAAGCTGTCGCGCAATGACGTTGTATTTGACGTCCGGCGATGCAACTATGATTTTATTTAAAGTAGAAAAAATCATATTAAAAATGCAGCAGCCTCCTAACAAATAACCTGTCTTAGTGATGCATGGATATGCATGTATGCATAGTGTCAGCCTATCATGCAATTACAATGGCTTGATACTGTGTTGCAGTCAAGCTGAACATCATTGGAATTTAACAAAATTTAATAAGGCAATATGTTGGCAAAGGAAAACGACCTGTTATTGTTACGGAGTGGAATTATTTTATAGTCAAGTATGACGATTCATGCAAAGCGTATTTGAGAAGCCCACAAAAACAACATGGAAGTAACAATCAGGACATGCAATGAATGAGAAGACAATTTACAATCATGTTATCAACTTTCATAAGTGCTTATATCAACCAACAACAGTGTCACATACTACATAACCCGTGCCCTATGAGAGCTTATCTTGTTCATATAATGATGCACTTGAAACCCAACAGCGCCACGCACGGTGGCCGTCGTCCCCATGGACACCATGTCGTGCCACGTGCTTCTTGACATCAATATATCGTACATGTTCGAAGGGCAATTCTCCATTAAACTTCCCCGCCTGACCCCCTTACCTCTGCAAAACGCTTATCCCAACACACGGAACTCAAATTATATGGCAAAATTGAAATGTTTTGCGCATGCAATGTTTGCCTACGTGATTAAAGAGCTACGCCCTAACGATCAAATCTGCCCCGCCATAATTAATTCTGCAATGATACTCAGTTTGTCAAGATCAGGAGTACATGAATAATTCACCGTGGCACACAACGCGTCCATGAAGGCAATTATATTCTGCTCCCACAACCCTAGGATGCTGAACCTGCACACTCCGAGTAAAACATTTCACTACAAACCAGAAGTTTAGCAAGTTTAGTAAATAAGGAATTTGCATAAGATGCCCGAAAACGTTTCGGATGCAAATTGCATTCCACTGAAATTTAGCAGAATCGATTATTGGTTTCCACTATGGTAAACCACGTTAACCAAAACTTGTTAACCCTGCTTTACGAAACGAAAACCAGAAGTTAGGGATAATATCCCTGTTCACTGGTATTGGCATTCCAACTGCCTACAGAATATGTTAATCCACTACTACTTGGTGAGTAGTCTGAAATTAAAAATTAAAACACAAGAACAAAAATCTTCTGTGAACATGACCAGTATGAAGAATTTCCTTAGTTTTTTTAGGTCGTGTGGACGCTGATTTATAAGAATTGTTCCATGAACAATAATATCATTTTTCAAATAGTGTGAAAAGAATTAAAATCAACTTCATCTAACCAGATTATAATGGTAGTGACACCTTTTACGTGTAATTTTAATCATCAAAATGTATTATATATTGCAGAAATAGTGAAAAGTTACGTCTAAATAAATATATTGTCTTAATAAGTTCACTGCAAAGGATTAATCCATACCCGCGTTGCAAACAAGAAAGAAATTTGTGAAAATTCTTGTTCACCGGTTTTTGCATCCCCACTGTACTAGTAACCGATTGAAAGGGTTAGCCCAACACGACTTGGCGAGTACCTGTATATCGTACAGTGTAGGTATAAATTGGAAATCTTGCTTCCCTGCCTTCTTACATGACTGACCAAATTCAAGATTCAAGATGTTTTCCACGTCACAGGAATCCTGGACTATCACTTACTTATTAGGGTATGGCTGTTACCAAGCCTATCTATCAAGTTCAACCAATTATAAGTAGTGAAAGGTCTTATAAATATAAAAAGTGACACTGTCAACAGTGTGACTGGTTGACTTAAGATAAGTCCATTTGCAGTACTGCGAAAACAAGCATTACCGGACAACAGCCATTACTCAGTTGATTGTGAACAACGTGTGATCATTAAAAATATATAGAAATACACGTTCACAACAATTAATAAGATTTTTCAAACCAGGTCAAATGATTGAAGTTGAATTTCGTCCATCTTCCATTTGCTGAACTATGATATGACGTTGCCCAGGTAGCCATAAACTCTTCCCTAGTGATGGAAACCAATGTCATGTGAACACTTTCAGGAAGTGTCACGGCGCTGGTGCTTGTTGACATGGTCACTAATAGATTTCAACTTTACAAACTGACTCCTATTAGGCCACCGATATTCAGCATCAACATGCTATAAAATTTACGGTAACACATGATACAGTATTAAACCATATGACTACATTTCTCATAACGCACGCACACGTGGTCATGTAATTGACGGGTCAAATTAAAATATTGGTTAGATTCATGCAAGTCTACTTACAAGTTGTTTCGAGACGACAACATAATGAAGGAATAAACGGTTCTTACCTAAAAAAAAATGAAACCAACAATTAGTAAGATGATTCAGAAGGTTGCATGTATGATATTTTTGGCCTTCAATACAATAAGGGCATAAAAATCTAGTTTGAATTCGGTTAATTCTCCGAATTTTGGGATCAATTTACTCGGTCAGATAACAGTTCAAAATCATAGCTAACTTCACACGCATATGAAATTCCAACCAATTTCGTTTGTTTGGCTATTAGCCTGAAGAGACCACAACCAGAGGCCAAAAAGATGGCGTTATATTTTTTCCATTTTCCAGAAACTCCAACCAATTCGTCTCGCTCCAGTTTAATGTAATTTTCTACACAATTCCAGAAATGGAAACCCAGAGGATATTGTCCCATTTGGCGAGAGGGCCACAGCGCACTCATTATAACTTAAGCTGTTGTAGCCTTTTTCGCAAAAATCCATAACAATCATAAAAACACTGGCAAAAATCATTTCATATTGAAAGGTGATTTCAGGAGATTGCTTTTGGTCCAACTCCAGCGAATCGATAACCTCCAAGGCAGTAGTGCTTTGGCCACAAGTAAATAAGATACTGTATGGGAGTATTGATTGCAGTATACGACACCCTCACACTGGACGATGGTGATAATGATTGATACAAACATGCACATAACGGCAAAGTGTTCTTCCCGGTCACCTCAAGGTGCACTTGAGGTGATGGAGCCTGACTGATTACGCGCGTATACCTACAAAGCGAAAACACACAACGCCCTTTATTTACATTTTATAAATATTTGTAAAACTAAAGTGATGGTGACAGATAACATCAAAGACCAAACAAGGAGATTGCGAATGCTTTATGATTGAGCCATGAGCGAAATTTGCGTTAATTACCTGGATGAGGATTAGATAGCTGGTTAGTGTTTTATAGCTAGGGGATTGTTGACAGAAACGCACGCAAAATGCGCTTTGAAGGCACGCACCTTATGGAAGTGGGACACGTTTTCATCATACCACAACATTAGCTATAGATATGACGTTGCATATGGACAAAGAATGCCCATGCATCGATTTCGTTAGCTTTCTCAAATGATTTCTTAAAACTAGCTAATGAATAAGCACAATGGCAAAAGCGGTGAGCCAGCGTGTCAATTATGGTTTGGTTAGCTCCGCCATCCTATTTCTGGTTCGATCAATAGTTTCTAAATATGTAATTAATTAATGGTGATCTAATGACACGCTTTAGTCTCGTTCTAAGCTCGGCGACATACAGTGTATTTACATTTCCCTCATTCCGAGCAATACAACCTTGGAAACCATGCTATTTACGATGCCTTCGAAAGGCGTTCCCTGATCTGCACGTGTGCCCCACAGACATAACATTGGAAACATTGGTATTTATACTTTTATTTTTTTGTGTTAACATTAATTTTTTTTGCCTGATCCAAACATAGGCAATCACTGCCAGCCTACCAGATGTTAGGGAGAGCCACCTTAAAGGGGCAGTATACATGCATGTACTCAGCCCCAATTTTGCACGATAGAAATTTCATGGAAAACAACAAATTTTAGCTGACAACGAAACTAATAATGATGAAAAAAACTTGAAAAAGCCAAAGAAAAAATTATAGAACAATTGGATGAAAAATTATGAATTTAAACGCAATGTCAGGATTTAGCATTTGACTGACCATTCCTAAGATGATGACATAATACTTGAACGTCCCTTAAGTAGCCAATGCTCTTGAGCAGTTAGCCACACTGCACAACCACGACATCACCAAGATTTGACCTGTATTTACGAGCGTTTGCGCAAAAGCCCATCATCGACCAATTGCCATATCCCGCGGGGAACATTAACGGGCCGTTAGCTACCGAACCGTTTGCTGGCGGCGTTTCATTAGCAACGGGTGCGTGGATGGCACGATTGAACCCCTGGCCCAGTTCATGCAGAAAAATTACACGCTTGACGCGCTCCAAACATGCGGGATTATCCGAGGCGAAATTTAGTGCCATTTTACAGCGGAATATAAACAAACGAGCTTCATGATAGGCTGAGCAGCGCAGCTTCCGCTTATTATCGAGCTGGATCTTGGCTGGAAAGATGAATGGAAAAAGTCGGGGTTGCGCGGGCCAAGGCGGGGTCCTTAATGCCGCAAATCCCTGGAAATGGATCACTCGGAGGATAATTTGCAAATAATGCACAGGCCGAGCCAGCCACGCGTGTGAAATCAACAAAAGGCTTCATCCGTTCTCATATGGAGCACATGCTCACCCTGGTGAAACAATTGCCATTATCGTCAGTACCACTGAACTTCGTGCTCGAATTGGGCTCCAATGGGCTAATTTGTCAGAAACAGATGAAAAACGCTTCCAGATACGGAATCCTGACAGACGCTGCCACAGATGTTCCGCTTCACTGGAATGACTAGTGCAGGATCACACATATCTGGAACTGGATGAGATTTCATCTGGCAGAGCTTCATCTGCTTTGCTCGATCTATTTGTATGGTCGATTCAGAGTTTGTCAAGAACATTATTTGACAACAAACAAACAGGGAACTTTACCGTAGTAACCAATCCATCCAGATCAGGGGTCAACTCAGCATTTAACGTGAATGTTCCTTGATTGAACCTGTTAGGATGTGTATGCCCAAATGGCAGAAAATTAACACCAAAGTATACTTTGGCTACCACTTTTCCTTGATGTTAGCTGTACGTTTACTATTCCAATTACTTTTTTGCCTCACCATAGATCAAGGATTGATATCAGCGAGATACTCAATGTTATCAACATTTAGCCGCATTAAATATGCGATGTTAAAAGGTGGCAACGCACTCTCGCAAACGTGCTCAATCACCAATAACTTAATTTGGAGCACCACGATTTAAGCATAGCCATCACATGCATGCCTTGCATCCCATTAGTAAATTAGATCTATAAGGCAGCATCAGCTCCAAGTTTGGCTCATCAAGAAAGCCTTAAACCGGGCCAAAATCAATTACCGTCACAAGGTTCTTGCAGGGGACCTCTGCTCTTCACAAAAACACATTAGGATTTTAACTTTCTTTACTACCCTCATTAGCCAATTTCATTTAATGTCAGTAAATGCGACTGACATGGAGAAGTGCATCGTGCACCATATGGTGGTGGACTGGCGGTGATAAGAAATGAAAAGCCTTACAATGAATTCATCCGTTACCAAAGACCCAATGAAATTCAGGAAAAATATTATCAAGATTGTTAGTCAACGCACACCATCTGAATCGAATGGTGCGAATGTACTTCTGCTAGTCCCCATCCAACCAAGAAAGTGGAGATGACGTAACTAGTGGAGTCACTTCCTTACCCACGTTGTTAAGGCTTGTATAATGGCTGTATGTATCTAGTTCATGTTATTGTTTAATGTGAAATAAAAGTATGTTTTCAAGAAAATACAGCCTAGGCCTCCAAATATATAACAGCTTGAAATGACAGTTCACTCATTTTGAAAGTGAATAAGATGACAAAGCAAATATTTCAACAATTTAATTAAAAGCAATATGAAAGCACTACGATAAATTTCTTTACATTGCATGGCCCCAAAGCCCATAAGTCCAAACTATAGCAATATGCTGAAAACCCAGCTCTTGATTCCATAAACGAGACCGTTGACAGAAAATATGTTCCAGCATCCTTTAATGGTTGCAATTTGAGAAATCAGACATCTCCAATTGTTTTGAAGATGTCTGTTTTGTTTTGAACCTCGGGGCAAGTCCAGGCAACTGAGTATGGCAGAGAGGTTTTACACATCACTATTAAGTATTGTTGGTATATCGAAGATGACGTAAAAATGTAATTTGGTCAGGGGGCGATCTACCCTGAAGAACACCCACTGTATTAAGTGCTCTGGTTTTCTGCTGATCAGCTAAAGAGTTGGCCTATATCAAATTTCAACATTTCCTAATAGCATTTGCTGCTGCCAAGGCGTTAATCACGCCTAACTTCAGAGGTCACCCGTTGAATTGATTGAGGGCGACATCAGGGTGGATCTTATGGAGCAGCAATGAACTCCTTGGCAACAAGCCTCTGGAGAGTTTTTGACACTTTATAGGGTCAGTGCCCCTTTCGACCACTGTAATTGAATTGATGGAAAATGCCAACGTCACAACGGCACTGTGCGGTTTGCACGTCCAAAGCTCTGCCTGGTCAGTGTATCAAAACCCAGTTTTTGATTCCATCAACGAGAATGCCAATATAAATCCATTCTGAAGATCGCAACTCAAAATTTAAACAATTTGCTGACATACTTTTTCCAAAATGCTAACAAATCTAAGAGCACGAAATCGGAACACTGTTCAATTGGCCAATCAAGTTCAATCCACTTAGTAGTGTTTTACTTCATTATGAAAATGTATTACTATTGCCCAAAACACTAGGCCTGGTTAGCCATCTTTGTTAATCATCACAAATACATATACAAACTATAAAACACACAAATACATATACAAAATATACAAACTAAGTTAATTACGTCCATGCCACAATAGTGATATGCATGCAACTGTTTTTTTTAAACATCTTTATTTAAATAATTGAATATGCAACTGTGATTTATTACAGGTTTTGTTAAAAGAAGACGTTTTAATTTCCCATAGTAGTTTTTGCTAGTGTCCATATGGAATTACTTAAAACAAGCGTTCACTACTGAAATCTTATAGTTAGTGCAAGCTACACTATTCATTGGGTTACATGAACATATTACACATATGCTGGGCATAAACTATTGTGCAAAATTATCGCATCTTCTCTAAACATGGACGCGAGTTTTATGGCCAACTGTTTATCGTAATTTAATTGCTTGAACCACACGAGGTATTTAGGGAGTGAACTCATTTAATTTGAAGGCATTTACAGAGGGCGTTAATTAATAAAAGCGACAGCATCGCAGAAACGTCATTTCATGAGCAGTAAGAATCATGGAATGGCAAGTCAACCATTAACCTTTCTTTATCATGACGTTGTCAAGCCTATTCAACATTGTGTCAACTTCTGTGCAAAATTTATTGGTGATGCGATAGCTTCACACAAAAGTTAATTTTTGAAGTTCTGTTGGCAGATATCGTCAACAGAACTATAATCATGTTACGTTGCATTTCCATAATTTTTCAATAAATAGAGCTGACGCCACCGTATACCATGTGTTTTCTTGCCTCACATGATGCCACCACTTCGTCTGTGAAAAACGAAGTGGTGGCGCCATCTGCATACCACTCGGGGCCTAAGCTGGTAGACTGCACGGTGCCTCCCTTCCCTGGATGCAAATAAGAAACTGTTCCAATCTCGCACATGAATGCTTTTTGTGTACACGCAAAATGCACGCATTATTTTATCATTCATTTCTGCTAACCCACACGCAACGGGGCTCCCTTCCCCACCCAAACGTTTGCGCTTCGAATGAACGTATGTGGAAGATGCACTCGGTGCATTTATACCATATTAACACAACCTCGCATCAACCATAATTTGAAATGCAGGATCGAATCATCCTCTTACTGTTCCGAATGTTGCAATGTGATGCATGCGTTCACTGGCCGCCAGAGACATGACTGATGATGTCGAGTTGCAAAAGGAACATCCTGCAGCTTGAGGCAGCATCCACCAACAGCAACTGAGACAAACCATCTGCCATTTGATTTCCGACAAAAAAACCACCCAGAAAGGAAATAAATGTTTCAAAACGAATAGAAAAACATCATGTTTTGACTAAATTGTATTTTCCTATGGACCAATACTGAATACACATGATGAATACACATACTGAATACACATGATACACATGATGCCTGGCAATGTCGTGCAATGCTTTCTTGCTAAACATAGGACAGCTATGTAAATATCGAGATATTTGTTATTTGGACATGTTTGTTTTATTCAAATTTGGTCGATGGACAAGAAACGTAGTTAAACACGATGAAATCGATATTTCAAGCTACATTGTACCGTATATAGCCGACATATGTTCATCCGTCAAACATTCCCACTCCAATAAATGAAAATAAGAACTACGATTACATAAACGCTTCCGTATTTAAAAACAATAGCAGTTCTACTGGCTACCACGGACTGTCGACCTTAAATGTACGTGTTTTTGTACATTTTGGTCAATTACGGTGCACATGCATACCCATGATGGTTGCTAATGAATATGTACGCCAAGATGATAAGTCAAAAACACCAGTCTTTGACATCCTAGATAGTCGCCAATGTACATGGACCTATGGACCTGTAATTTTACATCTTAGATTCTAAGATAGTGTGTGGCTGTGTAAAATCATTGGTAATATCTTGGATGTGCATGTATGTAGTCATGACTACCATCTTTGCATAAATGGTCGTTTGCTACAATTCGCTCAGCTAAGTAGCCCTTCTTGATAGATATTTGCCACAAGCTTCTTAACTTAGATGAACAACCATTTCCGAAAAAAATAAATGTGCGGAATGAGTTGAAAGACGAAGACATCGACAATCATCACCTTGCTCCTGCCAACAGTTAACGTATTTCGAAAGAATTTGGATGGGCACCATCTCGGCAAGCCATCCATTGCTTGACCTTTAAAGACCGAGTTTAGAGAAATGTTATATCCTCCTACAGTGTGCACTTAGATGTATATGTACATCCATAGGTTGGTTTTACATGTTGCCACGCACGGCTGGCATAGTGCTGAATAGTTAAACGAGGGTCACGCATGTTTACGGTTGAAATTTCCAGCGGATAAAGAGCCTGTTTTGCCATCATTTTCCAGTGCATGCCCTCGGCGTTCATCTAATATCTCGTCTATCATGCCATTACTTAAACATTATGGATGCATGTTAGATTAGAATAGCTGGAGGATACATTACTTGAGACTACATCCTGTACTCAATTATGGATAGCCATTGATCTCTCGCGAGATCCCGCGCGCGGGCTGAAAACCAGCCTTTATCGACTCGGCTAAGATAATAAACACAAAGGATCTGCAACTATATTGACATCTCGCAATAGAAGCCGCATGAATAAATAAAAGCCATAAATGGTAGAAATGAATGGCGCGCGTAGGCCTCTTGCCTCCTACCTATCTCGCACTGCGGCGGGGGCGGACTCAGCGATTCAATAACACGCGGACTAGAAAATCGCCCTTTTTGTAGCCATCGAGCGTGAATGACGTCAAATTATCGGCCATCGTAATGGAAATGAACACAATGTCGGACGAACAGCTTGGTTTTAGCGGTTTTGCCCGTTTAGTGTTGCTCGAGTAACAATCTTCCGACAACGACATATTGTGTCGTAACTAGGCGATCTGGTATCTATAGTCGGCTCAACAAGAAATGACAAATTCTGACAGCCAGTCAGAGGGATTCCGCTTATTGATAGCTTTCTCCAG
>JAQFYZ010004217.1:0-11556 GCA_034695085.1 Cylindroiulus punctatus | reverse complement strand
CGTCTTGCCGGCGTCGATGTGCGCGCCCACGCCCAGGTTGCGAATCGCCGACAGCGGCAGCGTCGAGCAACGGCGACATAGCGTCAGCCACGCGTTGAACACGCGCCGACGGCCCAGCATTTTGCTCGGAAATAAGTTAATTCAACTAAATAAAATGCATAAACAGAACGCACGTTGGCGAGCAGGGCGCGGCCATCTTGCTTTTCTGAAAAAAAGAACGTGAAGAAAAAGTCTGTTCGGATAGGTAGAATCTAGGTGCGAGTCTGACGTCACAGTACGGGCTTTTGGCTGTACCAAGATACAATCTAGTCATTGCCGAACACGCGCTGCGCGAGGACAGCGTGAGGCCCTCTCGATATATTTTGTAGATGAAAAACGTGATTAAAACCAAATCATGAACCAACGAAATTAATTTTAGACCGAAAAATAAACTCGCGTGAGACCTGCATCAAGCTCGAGCAACAGAACGTTTGCGTGGTTAAAAAAAATTTAAGATCCTAGGCGCAATAGGGAGCAGTCTGGTCACACTGTCATCATCGAAAAAGCCGCCGAATTTAAATTACAATATTATCATCGGAAAGGCCGCCGAATTTAAATTCAATTCAATTCAATTCAATTACCCCACAGTCAGCATCGGGATGCCATGTGGTGGGGGGTGGGTTCACCCTGTAGGAACAACACAAAAAAGTCAACAATAGTTAGTCTATAGCAAGACATACGTAAATTCAAATTAAAAGCCGCGTAAAAAGCTTCGGTAAAAGTTATAATTTGGCTTAAACAGTCACGTCAACGACGAAATTTAATACAGATATTACAAATTAAAATGGAATGCAAATGGGTATCTATTTAAAACAACTGACGAAGTCGTGGAATGTTTAGCCGGTAGCGACGACATTACGGCACTTTATACCACAAAAACGGGTAGCAAGGACCTATTTGGGAGGCCAGCTTGGAAATGCGCTACCAAAATGGCTGGGATTTAAAATGCTCCGCTCCCGATACGTTTCAAAATATCTGACTAGAATAATTTAAATAAAATCCGCGCTCTAACCCTGTCGATGCGTGCCGTTGAAGACAATAACGGTAACGTCGTTCGTACAAACGATGCAATAAACGAGTTTGGAACCGACATTACCGCTCTCTTACCTACAGCCTTATAGTGTTCATCGGCGAGCTGGCTATAACGCTCCACGAATGGGAAACATCAAAACTTTTGCCCTCATAAACGACAAATCCGGCAGGGTGTCTAAAACTCGAGTGGCCTCCTCGCTCAAGTTAGAAGCCCTTCGCCGGTTATGGGCGTTGAAGAAGGTGGCCGAGGAGGACTTTGCAGCCTGAGAAAGAATTTTATCTACCAGAAGAGAAGGCCCGGCGTTGAGGCCATCGGGCGCGGCCGAGTTCCCTTCGGACGCGCTCGAGCTTCCCAGAAATTCACTTTCCAGACCTAAAAGAAATGAGACGAGGCAAATCAATCTCAATAAAATCTCTTAATAAAAGCACTACACTTTCACTGTAATTTTTGAAATCACCGCGAAGCCAATTTGCTGTTGCGGAGAAGAAACTACCCAGGTAGCACAACTTTCACCAATTGACCCGAATATTTTGGGTTAAAAATGTTATAAAAGTGATGTCATAATGTCCCTAACATGCGATGCCATGTAGTCACTGCTCCTCGGATGAATTACAACTTTAAAATACGTTTGACCGTGTAGAATGGTTTGATCACTAGGGCCAAATTTGTTTTTGCTAGTTGTTACTTCTGCCGAAACCCATTTGTTGATCAAAAATTACAATTAATTTGGAGAAAAATTTATTTGTTTGGCAGTGTCTTCTTGTTTATTAATGTTAATCAATTCATTTTTAAAAAACTGAATAAGCGATGCAAAGATTTAAAACATTGGTGCCTAGAAGCACAGTGATTTGAATTAATTTAGAGTTTGTTTATAAACTGCTCGAGTTTGAGAATTCGAGTGTCACGAAATTTGCAGCGATTGGGCAGGTTAGGAATGTTATCAGGAAATGAAGGAAGAGAATTTCAAAATGGGCTACTTGAATTTTTGACTCATTAGTAGCTTTCTGCCGGGAGGGAAAACAAGTTGCTCGTTTGAAAATGAGCAAAGACTTACTGTTAACGTGAAGCGTAGAGGCGCGCGTGGAATAGATGTCGTTTGTTAGGAAGAAATCGAGGTCGAGGAGAGTGCAGGAGGTAGAATCTGTCGTAATTAAGCAAATAATGCAAGAGAAGAAGAAGAGAGAAAGACAAGAGAGCAAATGGAGCGCTCAGTGGATGCAGCCTAGGGTCCCCTCGGATCTCTCGGGTTAGTAAAGGAGCGTCGCACACGCGATATTAGTAGGACACTGGAAATGCAATAATTAAGGAAAGAACAAAACACACTAACCCAGAGGAAAAAAAAAACATCATTCGAAAAACTGCACTCAATATAACAAAAATAAAATAATAAAAACGTCCACCATGGAAAATTCACTAACATTTCTTCGCATGAATAAAAATCAAACACCGAAGAATTTGGATGTTGATTATTTGAAGATCAATTTTGAATTATCAGTTATTTTTAATTTTCTGGGATAAATCAAAATTGTTTTTGAACAGTCAGTATCCAAACTTCTCCTTTGCAGTTCAAAAGCAAATTGATACGAGCCAATTTTTCGATTAAAAAACTCTGCGAAACGAACGTAAAATTTGCGAAAGCCAACTGAAATTATGACGTGAAAGAACTTACCATCTAAAGGGTTGACTAGTCCACTGCTGCCCCAGTCGAACTGAGCGGGAGGGACGACAGTTTCCTAAAATTTTGGGGAAAATTCAGTTTACGCAGTCCTCCAATGCGAACAATCGACATAGATCGTGACACTTACTGCCCCGCTGAATTTCAGAGTGGAAATGTCGCACGCTAGCAGAGATTTTGGGTTTTCTTCGTCACCCGGAAGAGTGGCTTTCTTCGGCTCCAAAGGATCCGATCCAAGGGTGGCGGCGAACAATGGCATGGAAGAATTCCACTTAGTCCCAGCCAGCTGATTAGGGACAGATTGAAAGAATTGTTAAGTCTGTAACTATTTTGCGCTTTTGCAACTGGACACTAATTGGAAATGAGCCGAACTACTGAATAGCGAAGTTGGGACTCACGAAATTCCGAGCATCGATCCGCAGAGAATGAAGCAACTTCTTGTTAGATTGCGACTGGCTCCAATGATAGGTTAAGGCGTGCGTGTTATCAATATCGTGCAAGTGAGACCAAAGGCTCTTCAGAGTCCTTGATGGAAAAAAAATGCACTCGATTATCAGTGTCGTTTGCATCGCGATGAGTATCTGTACGAGTCTTTTCATCTTCTCATAGCCCCAGCAAATTAAATTGCCAATAGTACAGTGAATTTAATAAAATCCTGCCAAAAATCCTCGTAAAAGGACAGTTTACGGTATTTTTAATGTAATATAAAATGTTGACATTATTTTGATATTAAGTTCGTCATCATCGAATACAGCAGAGACAGAACAGAACACGAAGTCAAGTTACTCTTAATGCTCTTGTGGTTGCGAGTGTAGTGAATGTATTGCAAGGTGTGTAGGATTGGAGCTGGGGCTATGATGAGATGAGGTACTCGAGTCGGGGTGCCATAACATGAGTTCATGAGTAACTAAATCGCCGCGATCGAAATTCCAAAAAAGCAAATTTGAAGAAGTGAAAAACATTTCACCGATAAGAGACTCGTGCCTACCTCGGGTCATCGACAGTGGCGTTACGCAGCGCCTCGTCCAAATGCTTGACGTTAACCGTGGAGCGGTCGACTGCGGCAGAATCGGGAAATGCCGAAGCCAAGAGAGTCGAGATTGCAACCTGAACATTAGCATCGGCAAACTAGACAACAACGGGAAATTAGGTGACAAAATATAAATAATTTAAGACACGCCAAAGCACGAGACGAAAAAAGTTCATACCTCGGAGATCCTATTAGAAGTGGCGCAGTTGAAGGTCCCAAACTCGTCTTCGTCGAAGAACGACGTGGGCTCAGCCTCGAGATTCAGGCTCACTGCCTCGCACCCGTCGAACGTGGCAAAGTTGTCGAACTCGTCGTCACTTTCCGCGCGCTCCGTCCACGCCGGTTCTTCGGCCGCGGGAAAACTGGAGACTGGTGCCGTTTGAAAATCCGTAAAGTCGTCGAACGACGAATCCGAGTGTGCCCAATCGCCCGCATCCTCCGGGACCTCGGACATGCCACCATCCACCGGCCCGGTCACACCACCGACTGGACACACGAGATCAGCAATATGTTCCACATTCGTGCCGCTTACTCCGACATCCCTCGATTCACCTAAGCACGCATCGTCGGTTAATCTCGGGACATCTCCATCGGCATCAACATCACCGACTGCTACGGTTTCAGAGGCGGCGTCAACCGCGCCGACAATTCCTTCCTCGCCATCGTCGCTGCCACGCGCGCTGCCCGAGACAGCGTCCTCGAAGCCTGCAATTTGCCTTTCGCAATCCGTAAAATTCTCCGGATTTCCACTTACGTCTTCGTCGTCGGCACGCATATTTGCCGAGACGAAGTCTTCGCAACCCAGGATTTCAGTTTCGTTATCGGCCATCGCCTCGTTCGCCGGACATCTTTCGTCTTCGCCATCGGCCACCGCCGCTTCGTCGTTGGCGCGTATACTTGCCGTGACGATGTCCTCCGAGAGAATTTTTCCTTCGCTGTTGGTTTCCGTCCGTCCACTTTCGCGTACATAACCCGCACTACCTTGGTGACCGTCTTCCCAACCCGAGAGGGGCTCGACGGGAATGCCCGAGCTATCGCCGCGACAGTCTACCGAGCCCGACTGCTCGGTTATTTGCAAGTTACCGTCTTCTGCTGGCTGGCAGCATCTCATGTTGGTGCTGGTGGGCTGAGATTGCTGCAAAGAGGGAAAGTGTGGAGAACTACTGTCATCGAGAATGTCTGCATTTGCATTTGAACAAGAGTCCATGTCCTTTTCAGGGGAGTCCATTGCCGATTCCGTTGATGCGACGATCTCTTTCACGGACACGTCGGCAGATGCGAAATTACCAAATTCAAATCCATCGTCTTCTTCTTCATCGTCCCCGAAAGATGGTCCGTCGTCGAGGGGCGGAGGACTGGAGGAGACCATCGGGTAATAATTGGATGCCATTTTGCGGCCAGGCTGCTAATTAAGCTCACTGCTGATCACTAAATGCTAAACAGAAAACTGGAGATCATTTGATGGAATCTACAGTAAGAAATACTGAATTACATATGCATCGAATGCATTAGCAATGGCTGTTGTAGGAATTTGAAATGAGTCTTATTACATACGCCGAAAACTTTGAAAACCGTGATCATAATCGGCTGATTGATATACTTAAGCTCACTGCTGATGCGCTGAATGCTAAACAGAAAACTGGAGATCATTTGATGGAATCTACAGTAAAAAATACCGAATTACATATGCATCGAATGCATTAGCCTATGCTGTTGAACGAATTTGACATGAGTCTTATTACATACGCTGAAAACTTTGAACACCAACGTTGCTGGTGATCATAATTGGCTGATTGATATACTTTATAATCTAATACACCTTAATATATTCACCGTTCGGTGTTACGAAGGCAGTAGAAATGAAAATTAACCTGCCATCGTTCACTATGTACGATGTAGTGGAATGGCAATGCTGAATTCCAAAAGACGCGTTGCTAAACTCAGCAGCTGCGCAGCTACAACGTCATACTGTTTAGAAATGGCAAGATTTAAGCGTTTGAAACCCTCCGGGGCGGGTTAAGGAAGTCCCCATGTGTAACGTCCAAAAAGTTAGATTAATGAAACCTGCCCCTGAAGTTCTCACAAGTGGAAATCTCGCAGTTGCTGCTTGGAATGACGTCAGCTGACGTAAGATCTTTCTAGCCGCTGTGTTTAGCAACGCGACTTAGCCTTCTGCGCTAAATAACTTGCCGAACGGATTTGGATACCTAGAACTTGTTTGCCGAACTGATTTGAATGCCATGAACTTACATGCCGAACTGATTTGAATACCGAGAACGATTTTTCCGAACGGATTTGAATACCGAGATCTTACTTACCGAACGCAGGAATTCGAGAGATTTTTAAAAGAAAATGGCGGCGTCCATAATCTCTAGGCTTGATCGGTGCAAACCGCTGGCTTTATATCAAAAAATAGCGGCATGTACGATCGGAAACCGATGGCCATGCGTTTTTCCGCAATCCTTACTAAACATAAAAGCCAGAAATGTGTCAACCAGCTCGCTCAACTTCGTCAAAAGGAGTAAGATACGCTAGCAATGCATCGAGGCATACACTGTGCATGTATGCTCCACGCTCCAGAACCAGCGCTAAACTGTTTAAATTTTTGTCTAAATTTTCCGCAGTCGAAGAAACCACCACGGGTGACGTTACCGTCATCGAGGGAGTCATCTTCGAGCCTGCAAAAAAAGCCGTCAAAGTCTTTCCCACGGATGACACCAGCCCCGATGCTTGCCCTCTCTGCAGACTCAATCTCAAACTACAACACACGGTATCCACTCCTGATGGCCCTCAACATAAAACAACTAAACAGAAATTTACATTTAAAATACAATAAAATACATGTAGTTTTGAGGACGTTCATGTATTGTCATCATCATCACCTTTTCCGAGCTTCATAATATCCGATTTTTTTCTGAATTCATAATTTCTGATTTTTTTCTGAATTCATAATATCCGATTTTTTTTCTGAATTCATAATATCTGATTTTTTTCTGAATTTTTTCTGAATTAATAATATCTGATTTTTTCTGAATTGATAATATCTGAATTTTTTCTGAATTCATAATTTCTGATTTTTTTCTGAATTCATAATTTCTGATTTTTTTCTGAATTCATAATATCTGATTTTTTTTCTGAATTCATAATTTCTTATTTTTTTCTGAATTTATAATATCTGATTTTTTTCTGAATTCATAATTTCTAATTTTTTTCTGAATATTTTCTGAATTCATATCTGAAGTGTTTCTGAATTCATAATTTCTGATTTTTTTCTGAATTCATAATATCTGATTTTCTGAATTCATAATTTCTGTTTGTTTTCTGAATTCATAATATCTGATTTTTTTCTGAATTCATAATTTCTGATGTCATCGTTACGCAATGTCCTTACCGCCCAGTGATGACATGATCCCATTGCATTTTTCCAGGACGTTTTAATTCTTAGTCAGTTCCTGAACCGAAACGGTTTGTTGCTGTCCCGGAGGGTGACGGGCCTGTGTGGCCTGCAGCAGAAAATCGTCGAGTCTCTGGTGGCTCAAGCGCAGAAAGCAGGTTCGTAAATGCGACTGTTGACGCCGACTCCGGCTCTGAAGCAACCGTGATTTCGAACTCTGCATTTTCCTTTCACAAGGGCTGATGTCCAACCTGAATCCGCATCACCGGACGCTGGATCCGAGCAAAAGATGGGGCTACAAGAAATTCAACCGCTATTTCGATCCGGGGCAGAGCGGCATTGTGATCAAGAAGTACAAGTAGCTTACTCGAACCTTAGCCGTAAAATAAAAGCCAGTCATTTGTCCTAGGACCTCGGTTTATTGTTTTTCCTTTTGAAATTTGACGCTTTGTTCTTCACCGATTTGACGAGCATCGATAGCTCGGCGGCTCTGGATGGTCGCTGGGGGGCATCGTCGCGAGCACCCGTAAGTTCGGGGTTTCGGGACAGTTTCTCCCGCTTGGCTTTCGGCGCCGGGGCCTCGTCGCTCTCCAGCTGTCGCCGCTGTTTCTCCCGGACCAGCGCCTCCATTCCGTCGGTCCGCTTGAAGCTCTGGTCTGACGGATCGATGTTGTACGCGTGCGAGTTGAAGACGGCCGAAAAGCGCGGATCAGCTACGTCGATCTGAACGGAGGAGAATGGAAATGTGTCAATGTCGAAGTATAGTTAAACTCGTCAACAAAATTCAAAAAACTATCAATGATGGGAAGTTTTGAAAACCCAAATCATCAATAAAGTATTTCCGTGAAACGTTTAAACCCAATTTCATAAAAATAAAATGTTGCGTACATTTTTTTACTTTTACTTTCGCAAAAGTAAAAAAAATTACTGCGCTTAAATTGAATCGAAATGCATTAACATCAAAATTAGCTTTTACACCTTTCAGAAAAATTTCAATATAGCAGAATTTTTGAAAACCTAGATCATCAACAAAGCACTTTAGTAAAATGTTGGCGTCCAGAGTTGCTGCCTCTGAAATTTAAGTGTTTATATTGTGAGTAAAATAATTTTTTTTTCGGGAAAATTGCTCCATAAGTGTCGAAACGTTGCAATACTGAAAATAAATACTTCCTGACCGTGCCCAGATTACATTTCATCCAATGTCGTCCGAAGAAAAACCGGTCTTAAATTTAATCGTGCGCGAATCGTGTTTTACCTTAAATTGGTCGTTTTTATCAGATTCCTCCTTCTTGGCCTTGGCTTTCTCCTTGATCAGTTTCTTGAGGCTGTAGTGACGCTTGCCGTCGGCCTCGTCGTCCATCAGCAGCAATTCCAATTCGCCCTAAAACGAAGAAATGCACGAAGACAAATTCAAGATGCGTCGAGACAATGTTATTTTCGTATTTCCGGGCATCTTACGTTTTGTTTTTTCGCCTCTTCGTCTTCGCCTTCGTCCGCTCCTTTCTTCTTCTTTTTATTTTTATTTTTGCCTGATGCGGAAAAAAGAAAAGGTCAGCCGAGAGAAAATTACGTCTGACGCGTAAACTGGGAAAGTGAGTATTCGGATTAGATCTGAGTCACCTTTTTTTGAGCTGGTTTTTTTAGGCAGTTTCTCTCCGATGTCTTGCTTGAAAAAAGGATCATTCAGATCGACGTCGGCCGGGAGCTCGTCGTCGCTGTACGGATTGTCTTCGTCCTACAACGTCGGAAACGAGATTTCGAATTATTTCGAGAAAGCATAAACCTCATTCAAGATTTAATCACCACAATTAACTGCAAAGCGAAGCTTATACTAGGCATAGTTTTAAAAATACTGTCATTCATAGCAATTACCGACAGTAATAGTGAACGTGTCATTCGACGTTGAGTCGTTAGTGCATACATGATCAGTATCATTGTCAAAATTTGTTGAAATTGGCAAGTTGCTGCGCTTACTTTGTCCTCTTTTTCCTTCTTCTCCTTGTCCTTCTTGCGCTGCTCTCTTTTTAGTTGTCTCTTCTCCTTCTTCTGTTTCAAGTACTGCTGCCACGGCGTGATGTCTTCGTTGGCAATCTTGTTTTTGACCAGCTTCTGCGCCTTCTCCTTCAATCCTGCAAAAGCCACTCGTATCAATTCCTCGGCCGCTCGACGCGGGAGTTTGGAGTTTTACCCCCATACCCAATAATACATGGCAAATTTTGACACTTAATTTTTTCTATTGTTTTTGAAATTTTAATTTGAAATAATTTTTTTTTCCATAGAACTACTAATTTGTAAGTGCCTATGAAAAAAAAATTCTTCAACAATTTTAAGCTGGGGGCCTCCAAACTCCCCCTTAAGTATTTCCTGGAGACTAACCAGTTCCCCAAGTGATCTCCAAATGGACGTCGTCCTTTTCATTTTTCTTTTGCTCGCTGTCCTCGAGGTCTTTCAACAGCGACCTGTACTTGAGAATTCGGTCTTCGTTATCGCTGTCATCTTTATCCTCGACGTCACTTCTAACGTCTTCGCTATCGGAATCTTCAATTTAAAAAGATCAATTAAAACTACATCGGTTCAGCATTTTATGCAGAGCAATATTTCATTCAAAATATTTCATTCAAACCCACCCAAATCAGAATTCGCCTTAGTGAATAGGAAAATTACACAAATTCAAAAAACAGGAAAAAAGACGATTTATTTATAAATATTTCCCAGAAAAAAATTTGCACTAAATTTTGCAACGTTTAATGTCATGGCACTTCCTGCTATAAAAGTGCAATTATTAACGCCATCATGGAAGGCACTTTATCTGGTATTAATGTAAAAAACAAAATTGCATTTTCACAGCATTCACTTTTTTGGCAAAAAATAATAGTTATTTAATTCATTATTTTTTGTGCAGAAAATTGCACTTTCCCCCAATGCTAACCTGAAGATGCGAGATACGCGCTCAGATCCATGTTTTCTTGCTCGCTTTGGTCGAACGCTTTCTGCATGGCCAGCAGCCGATCGGGATTCGTTTCGTCCCAAGTTAATTTCACATTCACTTGCTGCAAGGCGGTCGTGGTGAAATTCTTGGGATGATATTTGCCGGTGGTAGCGGAGGCATCCGCCACGCTGTAAGGTTCCTGCGGAAATTTCAAAAGCAACATTACTGAACGGTAGAGAGTACTAGAATACTCAATCATACAGCGACCGGTTTATTATTGCTCTCGAAGATAATGTGCTGCTCGGTCAATTTAACAAATTTATCTGTATCGAAATCCGCACCACATTTCCGTACTTCAAATATGAACATAAAATATATTTTCAATGAACGTATAAAATACTGCAAAAAAATTTAAAACGAAAATTGAATGGAATCAAAATTAATTTTGGTTGAAAATAAAAAATTAAAATTTGGTGGCTCGATGTTCAACGACTCACCTGATCGAATTCCATGTCGTCCGGAATGTAGCGCAGGTCGAGCTTGGCCGCGCTGTCCTCGTACTCGAACCCGTCGCACTCGTCGTAGATTTTACTGGCAGTGGCAGGGCTGTCGCACTCGACCACGGCATAGTAATACTTGAGCCTGTTCAGCTGGTACTGCCGCAGTTTCTCCATGTGATATTTCTCTCCCTCCTGGTTGACTTCCACCGACTCGTCGTCCGAGTCCAGCGGTTTCTGCGACGTCAGCTCCGGCGGACCGGACACATCCTCCTCGCGAAGTCTTTCGCGGCCGTAATCGGACAGGAACACCTACACGAGGGGCAGTTGGTTGAGACTGGTCTCGTATTGATTAAACACAGACCGCAAAAACTGTTACCTTCACTGTTTTGATGGTCCCACCAGGTGGCAAGAACGAATTCAAAATTATGTATAAGTCCCGGGCCCCGAGCCGATCCCAATCCATGTTACATACGGCCAACCGATGCGTGGTCGTGTCGGCTTCAGGAGCGCCCGCATCCATCTCGCCCCAAGGATGGATAACGCCTTCCTCCGTTTCTTCCTCATCGTTCGCGGAGTCGTCGTCTTCTTCTTCGCTGCTGCTAGTTTCCACGGCACCTTCTCCCCTGGCGTAATCCACGTCCAACTTGGGCTTCTCTTCACTCTCGCTGTCCGAATCCTCGTCGTCTTCGGTCTCAACTGGTTTCGCTCTCGCCTTCTTCGACTTCTTCTTGCCTTTGCCTAAATGACAAATGAATACCCCAATGCCGTCACGCCATTCAACATCGTACATACAGGGTTCATACTCAAATTTACAAAATCATTTCCCTGACTTATCCCTGACAACCCGAGTAAATTTCCCTGACTTATAAATCGTGTAGAAAAATTTGTTTAAACCTGCTCATGAGAAAAATATAATGTTTATTAATATCAACTTTTGGAAATGGTCAGCAGAAATC
>JAQFYZ010004216.1:0-11558 GCA_034695085.1 Cylindroiulus punctatus | reverse complement strand
GATGTCTACCTTAACGCTAGCCTAGCTCTTGTCGATTATGATTTGGGATTAGGCAACTAACACGTTTTGCACCTGTTGAAGTTGGGCATGGTTGCTAAAAATTGATCAGGCTCAGATTTTTAGCAAGTTGGCAATTTAGGCCAATTGCCATGTTTGGCGGGTAAGTGTTAATGTGCCGCCCTTGGCTCAGAAACTGCGCTAGTGGCTTGAGCGAGCGACAAGAATAATGTTAATTAATAAAATGTGAATTTTAATTAAGTTGTCTACTTGCCTCTTAAGGAAATGAGGTTAACAGCAATGCTTGTCAGTCCATCTTGTCATTTCTTCAAATGTGGCGCAACAATTCATGCTTTTTTTACTTCTTGTAGATGCCAAGAGGTTGATTGGGAGAAAGTTCGAGGAGCCTTCCGTGAAGGCCGATATGAAGCACTGGCCCTTTGATGTCATCAGCGACGGTGGCAAACCTAAAATCCAAGTTGAATACAAGGGTGAAACCAAAACTTTTTTCCCCGAAGAAATTTCCTCGATGGTGTTGACGAAAATGAAGGAAACTGCCGAGGCTTACCTGGGTAAAGCTGTTACAAATGCAGTTATCACAGTACCCGCCTACTTCAACGATTCTCAGCGTCAGGCAACTAAAGATTCTGGGACGATCGCGGGCTTGAATGTCTTGAGAATTATCAACGAACCAACCGCTGCTGCCATTGCCTATGGATTAGACAAAAAAGTAGGATTAATGGTATTGTGTGAACTAGTATAACCGATTTCCCATCGCCACATACGTTATCTAACTTTAGTTTTATCTGTAGGTTGGTGGAGAACGAAATGTGCTTATCTTTGATTTGGGAGGTGGCACCTTTGATGTTTCCATCCTAACTATTGAAGATGGCATCTTTGAAGTAAAGTCCACTGCTGGTGATACCCATTTGGGAGGCGAAGATTTCGACAACAGAATGGTTAACCACTTCGTTCAAGAATTTAAACGTAAACACAAGAAGGAACTGACCAGCAATAAGAGGGCGTTGAGGCGATTGAGGACAGCCTGTGAAAGAGCAAAGCGAACTTTGTCCTCCAGCACTCAAGCAAGGTAATTTTCCCCAAAAAAGTATTTGGTAAACATCATAAATAGAAAGGCATGCCATGCCTTGAAGATGACTGAACAAGTTGTTACTTGTGTCTATACTGGTCTAACTCACGTGATTGTTCTATTTGCAGTATTGAAATCGATTCTTTGTTTGAGGGCATTGATTTCTACACATCGATCACCAGAGCTCGTTTCGAAGAGTTGAATGCTGATCTGTTCAGAAGCACTCTTGACCCAGTCGAGAAGTCCCTTAGAGATGCAAAGATGGATAAAGCACAAATCCATGATATTGTGCTGGTTGGTGGATCCACTCGTATTCCTAAGATCCAGAAACTTCTGCAAGACTTTTTCAATGGCAAAGAACTTAACAAAAGTATTAACCCTGATGAGGCTGTTGCATATGGTGCTGCTGTCCAAGCTGCTATCTTGCAAGGAGACAAGTCTGAGGCTGTGCAAGATCTCTTGCTTTTGGATGTGACCCCTCTTTCTCTTGGTATTGAGACTGCTGGTGGTGTCATGACTGTCCTGATCAAGCGCAACACCACTATTCCAACTAAGCAAACTCAAACATTCACAACTTACTCTGATAACCAGCCTGGTGTGCTTATCCAAGTTTACGAAGGGGAACGTGCAATGACCAAAGATAATGTAAGTGATTTTCCATTGTTTTTAATTTAAAAGCTTAAATCCCAACGTTAAAATGATGAAATTAGTTTCTCACGTTCGCGGTTTCCTCGGAAAGGCACGACGCCTTAAAGACGGCTTAACGATTGTCTGATTACTTGTGTTAAAAACCTGCTTTTAACTGAAAATTTCAGATTCCATGAGTTAATTTATGGTTTTTTTCCTTTTAAGAATTTACTAGGAAAGTTTGAGCTTACTGGCATCCCTCCAGCTCCTCGTGGAGTACCACAAATCGAAGTCACCTTTGACATTGATGCCAATGGTATCCTGAATGTGTCTGCTGTGGACAAGAGCACTGGCAAGGAGAACAAGATCACCATCACAAACGACAAGGGCAGGCTGTCGAAAGAGGACATCGAGCGCATGGTACAGGAAGCTGAAAAGTACAAGGGTGATGATGAGAAACAACGTCAGCGCATCACTGCCAAGAATGCTGTGGAGAGCTATTGCTTCAACATGAAGTCTACCCTGGAAGATGAAAAACTAAAGGACAAGATCTCTGAAGAAGACAAGAAAATTATTTTGGACAAATGCGCTGATACGGTCAAGTGGCTGGATGCCAATCAGGTAATTAATCAGTCTTTTCGATGAATTTTAAACCCAAACTCACGCAAGTTAAATGATGAATTTAATGTTTCTCGCATTCGCGGTTTCCACGGAAAGGCACAATGCCTTAAAGACGGCCTTAGAGATGACTGATTACTTGTGTTAAAAACTAAAGTTTAAACTTGAGAGGTTGCAGATTTTTAAAATTCCACTCATTTTCTTCCCCATTAGCTTGCTGAAAAGGAGGAATTTGAACACAAGCAGAAGGAATTGGAACAAGTTTGCAACCCCATCATCACCAAGCTGTACCAGGCTGGTGGAATGCCCAGCGGTGGATTCCCAGGAGCTGGTGGCGCTGCTCCAGGTGGGCCTGGAGGAGCACCTGGCAGTGCCCCAGGTGGCGGACCAACAATTGAAGAAGTCGATTAAGGAAGCCAGATTAAATCTTTTATCCATGCCACTCGTTAACTTGCCTTGTTGTGTTCAGGACATTCTAAGACAATAAATTCAGAAATATTTCGTTATATTGCATAATTGTCGTTCCATTTGATTCGTTGTAAACTTCCAAAATTAAACATCAGTTCTGTATAATGTATTCGTGTGTTGTGGTGGTTTCTGGGAACTCCGGGGAATTATAATCATAGGTTTACTAGTTATTAGTTTCATAAGTTACTATAAATTGGGAAAACGTGCCCATTTCTGAAAATTTTATCAATTAACTACATTTGATAAGATTGTGTCCCCAGAACAATGTTTAGGAAGTTGGGAATTTAACGTACCACCTAATAGGGATCTCCTTTTATGAAAGGTATTCTGTTATTTTTGCCTTATAATATGTGCGCATAAGTAATGGCATTCAGTATGTCGTTTCCTATATGTGAGAAAAATTGTTTAAAAACTACAGGAGAGTTGAAAATTTATCAGCTGGAACTAAATTATAAAGAAGGATTTCATTTCCATATTACAATTTAGTTGACAAATATCAGTTGTTAGGACCAAAATGATTATTGAGAATGCACAGGCGTGCAACTGTTTAGACACCCTGTATGATCATGACGTCATCGGCTCATCAGCCGCTTTTTTCGAATGCTCGAAGATTTGAGTTTGTGAAATTGAATAATGTGATAAAATTTATCCTCGGTAATTTATTCGCTTTTCAACTGCGATCAATTTGTTATCATATCTAGGTCAGTTACACTCGAAGCTGCGTGATTTTGGGCAATTAAAGTTCCAACCTTGCATATCTTTTTCATTGCATGTACAGCAGGTCTTTCCCACGCTATGGAATTTTTTCGTCAAAATCGATGACCTCAGCTCAGCAAAAAAAAAACAGAAAAAAACCTCTTTGCACGGATCCTGGGGTAAATAATTATATGGTAGTTCAGACTATAATATAGCTAGTCACGTTTACGCACACGTGTATGGATTTTGCTGCTTTCTATCACTAGAGCGAAGAGAAATGAATCGTATGACGTTGCTCGTAGTAACAACCTTTCGATAAGATACTGTACGTTTATCTGCACGGAAATCAATTGAGTGAATCTCCATACGGGACTGATCGTCAGAAATGCCGCAATCATTGATAACAGCCAGTTCAGCAACTCATCTGGGAGAATGGATGGTATTTTGCGGATCCGTAATTCATTCGGTCGGTAGCAATAATTTATTGGCATTGGAAAGGAAAATCTTAGGAGTTCTCGATGGAAAAGTAAGCAAAATTAGCCTATATAACAGTTGAGTTGGTGATAAAGCTTCAACGACAGCGATATGTTGACCCAGTATTTTAACATTTCTGGGTCATGTAAAACTGAAAATTTGCGAACTAGCGGAACTACTTGTTGAGCCATTGTTGCAACACATTTTTGTTAGAAAACTATCTCAATTTCCCTGACGTATTTATTTCCTTAATATTCCAAGACTTTGACAGGCCCTGGAAAGGCAGGTAATATCAAGGAAATGATATTGTCAGGGATAGCCTGAGATAGTTTTCAAAGAAAAGTGAAAAAAAAATTATTTAAGCACCGGAAGACAGATACGGTATGGCCATCAATATAACCAAAGCCTTTATGTAATTATTTGTAAACTTTCTTTATTTGAGATCTGGTTTTTCTAAACTTTCACCTGCAGCCCAACTCAATAATTAATCGAAATACCGTACATGTTGAATTTCACGTTAAATGTCAGGGAAATGGACATACTAGTAAGAACTTTGTGTAGAAACCCTGTGATATTTATGAACAGGTCGACATTTTTCAACATGACCTTATTTTGCTAATTTCTGCACTCCCAAGTGTAGTAAATGCGTGTGGATATGAACCAATACTGCCGCTGATTGACACGTTATCAGCTGGGGTACAAAATTATATCATCGGTAGTTATTTCCTGGTTCAATAAAGCTTTAAAAGCGTAGGTGGAATTATCATCAACGAAATATGTACTTTCAGGTCAAATTCCTGAAAGATGACTCTGCACTTGACCGAATGCAACAAAAATGGGGATTCAAGGCTTACAACGTTTTTCACATGAAGCCCGGGTAGGTAAAAACGGATGTTCATTTGTCAAAACTTTTCTTTAGAATGACAGGGTTCCCATTTTCTTGAAAGTAAGGAAATGTCTTCGAATTCTTAAAAATGTCTAGAAAACTGATATAATTGACTATCATTTTAAAAAGTATAAAATGTCGGAAAATTATTTTGAGAATATGATTGCAAACCTCAGTCCAAAAGGAGCAATTCAATCATACACCAGAAATCGGATGTGTTATTTATACAGTATGTACATAATGTATATCGGTTTTAATTTTATGTAAAAGAGAATGTCTCACGCACCTTGAATATGTGAGCAAAATATGTTTTTTTTAAATTCATGCAGGGAGTTTCTGATACCAGGATTTATTGACACACACATACACGCCCCTCAGTATCCGAACGCCGGTCTGGGCCTTGATCAACCACTGTTAGAATGGCTTACTAAATACACCTTTCCAACGGAAGCAAAATTCAGCGATGTGGGCATAGCCAAGGATATGTACTACAAAGCAGTTGTAAGATTACTAAATTTCAGTTACAGTATGAATTTTTACCTTTTAAAAGTTATAAAACCGAAATAAGAATTTGCTTAGAGTCATTAGTATAGTCGTCAATTTTTTAAGCAGATTTGTCTATATAGTCGACCATTACATTTAAATGCCACCAATTCAAATACTTTTATTTACAGAGAAGGACTCTTATCAATGGAACGACAACTGCAACTTACTTCGCAACTATCCATTTGGAGGCATCGCTTATTTTATGCGATATTCTAGGTTTGTTTCATAAAATTCGGTCAGATTTCCGCCAGTTTTTAAAATCTGACAAGTTTCAGAAAATTAAAGAAAATGGCAAACCCTTCAAAAAACCCACTGCTTTGCACACTTGCTGAAATTGCATTTTTTGTCTGGAATATAGAAGATATTGGGCAGAGAGCATACATTGGCAAAGTAAATGTGGATTGCAGTACTCCAGATTGGTACTGTGAAAAAACTGACAAATCCGTTGAATTAACAGAAAAATTTATCAAGAACGTTTTAGAAAGAAAGGTAATATTTACAAAATTTTTAAACTGTGGATGCCGTTCACAATATCTGTCTTTAATATTGTTTTATTAATGGATAATGCAGAACCCACTATTAACGCCCATAATAACACCGAGATTTGCCCTGTGCTGCAGCGGTCCTCTGATGACCTTACTGGGAGATTTGGCCAAAAAATACGAGTTACCAATTCAGGTAAACGCATATGTAAAAACTAAAGTGCTCGCCACCATATCGCATCTTAGATGTTGATTGTGAGTTTATTAATTTGAATTGAGTGAAAAAATAATTTCAGAGCCATATCAGTGAGTCGAAAGACGAAGTGTCGCTTGTAAGCACAAAATTTCCACAATGCGACAATTATGCACACGTGTACGATAGATGCAATATTCTCACCAAGAAGGCAAGTATTATCAAGTATTTGCTAGCAATTTGAATTCGAAATAAATGCATGCTGTGATTGACAATCATGTGCGATTAATACCACGCAATGTGGTAGAACTTATTAACACTCATCAACGAACTCGTGGCGAAAAATTTCAAACTCGAATTATGCAATACACGTAACATATGCTTATCTTTGACTTGCAAAGATAAGTTTCATAATATACAAGATGCCCACCGTCTAAAAAGAAGGTTAATATCCCGAATGAAATTGGTATATCCAAAATTTCTTCGGTCACACACATCAAATAATCCACGGTAATTGAAAATAAATGCCATTGAATTTAACTTTATATCAATTTTTTTAAAGACAATTATGGCTCACGGAGTGCATCTCACAAACGAAGAAATCGACCTTTTCAAAAAAAGAGGAGTTGGAATAGCTCACTGCCCAAATTCTAACATTAGGTACCGGTACTCTACTTCGGGAAAATAAGTGTAGAAATAACGTTGCTCAAATAACTGACTGTATTCGTGCTTTTAGTCTTAAAAGCGGACTCTGTGATGTAAAAAAACTTTTGAAGAAAGGGCTGAAAATCGGACTTGGAACTGGTACAGCAAGATTTATTCTGTAATTTATCATTGGTGTTAAAAAAAATTGTTTGACAAAAACATTTACGATTTTTCAGATATGTCAGGCGGTTACAGCCCTTCCATGTTGGACGCCATGAGACAAGCCATCCAAACGTCGTGCATTTTAAGTATGGACAAACCGCAAGAATATCATCCAATCACGTATAAAGAAGCATTTTTCCTAGCTACTAGAGGTGGAAGTCAAGGCGAGTTTTTTTTGGTGGAAATTACGGAAAACATTTAAATTCGGTGTACAGAATACCAGCTCGTAGCTGAAACACAAAACCGGATACAGTTAGTTTCAAATTATTATTGTTTTACTTTACAGTACTTGGACTTGAACAGAAATTAGGAAATTTTGAAGAAGGAAAGGAGTTCGATGCTCTGCTAATTGATGTTAATATTGAAGGCAGTCCAATTGATTCATTCAATGACGATACCCTAGAGGCAAGTACTCCATTTTGATCAGATTATAAAAGTATTCGGTGCTCCGCTTGCTCTCAATTACACCGAATTTTATGTTCACAGGACAAAATTCAAAGGTTCATTTATCTGGGTAAGATGTACATTGTATGTAATGCATATACCATCAAGAATTTTGCAACTATAAGGGTCGATACTACATTGTATTATCATCCTGTTGATTACAATGGTTTCAAATTCTTGATTTTTATTCTAAACTTATCAAACATTTTCCAGGTGATGACAGAAATATCAAACATGTGTTTGTGGCTGGTAGAGAAGTGAAATCAAAGAAGTTCAGTTGTTACAAGAAATAAGTATGCATTTGTAATACTTCTAGGAATATCGAAGTCTAGGCATAACGTGTATTGTTTATTCGCGAAAGATAGGAAGACGTGATATAAATACTAAATTATCTAAAAGTTTGTATTTCTCGAAATAGTAAAGATGTTTCAAAGATATTTTGATAGTTTAAATGTGGTGGGAATTATGAGCTGAAAACGCTGAACATGCATTGGTTTTTAGTGCAATGCACACTACTTTCTGTATGGTTGCTACGGCGCTATGGAATACGGACTTGATCTAAGAGAAGATGAGTGTGGACTTTTCAACCTGCTATGAAAAACATGCTTAGATGCAACCTTTATGTCAACAGGAAGTCCAGTATATGTTGCAACTAATTAACTCAGGAATTGTGCATTTATTAAAAATACTGGGAAAATTACTGAAAAACATGACTTGCAACTGAACCACTTATTAAATTTGGAGAAAAATAACTTTCGTTTATCTTTCATAATTTCATATAGTTACTGAACTGACCACTAAAGAACATTTCAAAATTGAAAACTAATACATGCAAGTATCTGCATTTTTTGGTTTTCTTTTTTCCTCTTAAAATAAACTGGCTAATAAATGATTAGAGAGTAATTTGTTGACGGAACAGGATTCAAATAACAGTGTATAACATAGTGAATAACATAATGATTGTATAGGTTAACGTTATACTAATTGCAACGGAGCTTACAAGTTTTTCAGAGCTTTGGTTTCGCTCTTTGTTTATCATGAAACGTGAGATTTACTCAAGTTGCCCTCAAATCACGATGGCTGCGCTAAGATAAGCTTATTTTTTCAAGCCTCATTATCCCCGAAAAACTCGATTAAGAGCTTAATGACTGGCCTAATGAAATCAAAGATGAGTCAATTAAGTGCAGGCGAGGCTTAAGTAAAAAATGAGCTGGATATGGCATAAAGAAGAGGAAGAGGATGAAAAAAGCTAGTGTTATAGGCTGGCAAGATGAGAGATGAAATTGAATTTATGAGGGCCTCAGGCTTAGCCCAGGCACTAAATGTAATTAAGTTACTGGAAGGAACAACCGATGGAAAACATCTTGAAATTGTCTGGCTACCCCAAGTAACGAGCTTAGCCTTTCCCATAGAAATCGCATTGCTTACACCTTTATTCGTTTACAACGAATTCTACAACCCCTATAGCGTATCGAAGCGATGAACTTTGAGAAGATGATGGATTTCGCTAAAAAGGTCATAGGCCACGTTGGAATGCAAAGTCTGCCTGGTTTGCCATATTTCGTTACATACTAGTTTTAAAACCAATACAATTTCTGTGACTTGATTGAATTTCTGTTTTCAGAGTAAATCTGTAATTCACTTAGCTTTCATATTTTAGTTTATGGAAAATGCAAGCTTTCAAATACAATTATCAGGAGGGTTGCCTTGTGGAGATGGGATTTTTTATTTAAATTTTTTGCTTTTTGAATGTCAAATCAGAGTTCAGTGCATTTTTATCTCTCGAAAGTAGGCATTTTTATACGTCAAAATGGCGAAATTAATGTGATTTGTAACTTTCAGAAATGTGGTTTTGCATCTTACTGTATCACCCTGCTGCCAATTTAAATCTGAAATAATATCTTTACAGTCATGCACTTCAAAGGACTGAAATGCCCTACATTTCACTCATCATATGATTATGCATCATACATTAATGCATCTCAGATGAGTCCTTTTTCATAAAAGCTGAGGAGTTAAGATGTCCGTTTTATGAGACATGGGAAACCGGGCATTCCCTCGAATTCAACTCCTCACGCTCCTCATTTCTTGTGATATAGGACCCTGTAGATCCATGCTAGTAAAAAATCCCATTTTCGAAGAATATGGATGTAGATTTTCCCCAAAGGCACGTAAAGCTTCGAGTTACAGTAAATTCTTTCGAATCCTCTTATAAAAATTCCTCATTTCATGGGGTCAGTCAAGTGATTCTTTCGAAAGCAGTTTGAGAGTGTCCAGTTTCGCATTTATTCGCCGGAAAAGTGAATTCTGGTCAGCCTCAAGTCCATTGGACGAGAACGCAAAAATTCGGGGAATTTGAGGGATATTTTCACGAACGGACACTTGAGAAAGCAATTTTCGACATGGCGAAATTAAAAGTAAGGCAGTTTAGGAAAATCCTATGCAAGCCATGTTGTGCACTCAAGTGTGGATAACAACCCTATGTAAGAAAAATTGAAAATAAAGATTTTAAGATGAACATTCCCAACTTCTGAAGCATATTGGAGGCATATGGCCATAATAAAATCGCACCTAAAAAGCATATAAGATCAGAATCGAGGCATAAAGATCAACGCTGGGCCATAAGTACGTCATTTTGGGCTTTGCTTTAACCGAAACTTGATCATCTGTAAGAATGCCTGGCAGTGGACTATTTTAAAAGCAAGCTTTTATTGCGAATTCGCCTTTTATGTCCCAACAAACTTATAGCCCATTTCTCTCTTAAGTTGTGGGAAATTGTGGCTTTGCTTCTTTCAATATTGATATGATGCACATCAACCGCCTCCATACTTCACAACATTAAAAACAACTCAAAGAAACCAAAAACAATGCGAAATAACCACCTTGAAGAAAATCTTTAGTTGAAATAATACTTTAAGCTGGACACCCTTATTTATCAAAAATAAGGGCGTGTAATTGGAAAACCACCCAATTGGAAGGACCTCACCATCTTCATACCACACAAAATTTAAAACAACTCAAAGAAACCAAAACAATATGAAATAACCACCTTTTCGAAAGTCGTGACTTATAATATCGTGACAAATAATACTTAAATACCTATTAAAAATCCAGATTAATCAAATATAACGGCTTATAATTCAATAACTATTCAAAATAAAGTACCTGGCCTGTATTCCTCACAGAATTAAAAACAACGTAGAAATCAAAAACAATGTAAAATGGAAAATCTTTAGTTAAACCTTAAGTACAGGGTGTCCAGCTTGATAGGACAAATAACCAAAAATAACGGCTTCTAATTCGATCACAACAATATATTTTCCCAAAGTAAAACTCATGATGCTTTCAAGATTTGATTTGTAACGTTTTCGAGACGTCAGTAGTATTCATATTCGGTATACGTAGGTTTAGAAACATACATATCTAATTGCTAATTGTTAGAATTTAGATTATTTTATTAGCTTAAATTAGATTTTTAGTGACAATTTTGATAATGACTATCAGGACGTTATATCTGGCAACACGTGCACAAAATGTTTATATTTCAACTTTTAATTGTAACGTTTTTTACTACTTGTGAATGCGACTTAAAATAAGTCTAGCTGCCCCTGACCACTAGGCAATCACTGCCCTCATACAAGCCATAAGGAGAAGCCTACTTTTTCATGGAATCTATACCGCTGCATGGACGATACCAAAATACACAAGGCATCGTTTGATACAGGGTGTCTCAAAGTAATCCAAGGTGAATTATTACTTAAATGCTCTTAATTCATTTTCGGACCCTTCTCGCTTATTTCGCAAAATTGAGCTTTCGCAAGTTTCACTTCATGGTGAAAAGATGGCGGACTTTGGGACATAAAAATCCAAGTGATTTCTTAGGTCTAGACCGCTTGACTATCCAATCAATAGTCTTGGCATAAACTCAATAGTTTTACACGACACAAGAAAGCGAAAGTAACTAGCTAGAGCACCTAACATGGCAAGCAGGTGTCAGGTTGTCTTAAGGGCCTGCATTAATTAGGAAGTAAATGTTCGATTGCGTATTAATGACACCGAATGTGTGACTCAATTTACAGGTCGAATATTCATCCTATAGTGGTCCCAGGATAAGAGCAAAAATTTGGGCAGCCAATCATAGAAAATCGGCTTATCGATAGGTTCGTCCTG
>JAQFYZ010004215.1:0-11563 GCA_034695085.1 Cylindroiulus punctatus | reverse complement strand
GGGGTCAAGTTCGAGATCAAGGGTCAATGTGAGACCTTACCTGTTGTAGCGGCCCGTTGTGGGAACTGGTCCCTGGGCGTAGGAGAATTAGTCAGAGGCATGGGCGAGGGCTCACTACGTTGCACACTTAGGTTAGTTAGCTGACCAGCCGTGGGAGAAGCGGCATAGTCAGCATAAAACGCCATGAAGGTGGCGGGTCGATCGCCTGGGGATGGCAGGAGGGGAAAGGTTAACTAGCCAGGTATGCCTGCATATCAAATGAAGGCCAGATGGGGATAGGAAGTCATGACGTAACGAAGGGCGGGGTTCACCAAACCACTAACTAGCATTTGGCAGTAGCTAATAGCCTATTCTAGCACCTTTGGACTAAACCTAACCTGGCAAGTTCACGTACGCCATTTTCGAACCATAGTCTCAGATTATTTTCATGGAATGGAAGTTGCCATAATGGTTTGGGAATCGAAATTTTGCGATTTCAACTGATAAAACAAATTAGTGAAAACACCTTTGGGAGGTTAAATCTGAAATACGATTCGACAACGGGTAATGAACTTCTCAACTAAACTATGACAAGAAGTCTAAATTTCGGTCTAGTGAACTATAAAACCAAATTCAAATACAGATTTGAAGTCAAGTGACAAAAACAAAATGATAAATAGCATGCAATGAATCTACAGCTACAGAGAGAAATCTGATATAGCCGGGCATGCCAAAATATAGTCATACCAACTGGCGATACTGAAAATATTAGCAAAGATTAATTGAATAAAGATATTTTTGAAAAACAATATGCCATGTATTTTGAAGATGGGAATTGCGGCAAGAAATCACATTTCACGAGCGACTTTCCTGCAAAGTAACTCGTACATAAGTCATTTTTTGCTGCCAGTTTGCAGTAATCCAGGATCGTAATTTCCGGAATGAGCAATCTTCTTAAGAAGAAAAACAGGACGAATAGAAAAGAAATTAAAGTAGGAAAGGTAAAGAAAAGGAACGAAGGACACGCACAAGAAACAAGACCAGCCAAGAAACAAGTAGTTCATGAAATTCCAAATAAACAATAGGCAACGAAATTAAACAGTGAAAGTTAGAAAACACAAACCACGTAGGTCAACAGAGGTCAGTTGTTATTCACCCAAACTCGAGCATAACAAAACAAAAGTTAGAAAGAAAGACTCATGCATTATTAAACCTAATAATCATTTACTTTCTAGGGCGACACCCTTTTGTAAAAGATTATCGCGGTGTGTCTCCTGTAATTTTAAATTTCAATGAAATTAACGAGCAGCCAAGTTTATATATACACTTACGCATTAATAAGCAAAGTAGGCATACGTGCACATGCATGTTGCATCATTTTTGCTTAATCTCAGTTTAAGCCAGATGTTTATATCCTGAGAGACATTTTTTGAATGTTATTAAAGCAAATTAAACAATGCTGTATTGGGATTAATATAATTTCCATTTTATAAAATGATTTTTTTTCGCAAGTGCAGGGTAAACTAATCATTAAATATTTTTAATTGCATATAAATATTCTTTGACTGAGAGATACTGCAATAACAGTATGACATGCAAATCAACGATAGTGAGTCTGATGAATGTGACTCATGGACATACAAAATACGTGCAACACAAATAAAAAAGTCAAGAAAAAAGAAACTGCAGAGAAAAAGATGATATGAAAATTCAAGAGAAGAGTAAAAAAATAAAATCCAGTTTGCTTTGCTAAGTCTTCTATCTACAGGTCGGTTATCGGAAATTATCTTAGAACGAATTGTTATGGTATCTAAAAGGACACTACCAGTTAGTAGAACTGCGACTATAGGGCTACTTACTAATCTATACTCTCAACAAATGGTTAATACCAGTTTGGTTCCTAACGCCTATATGAGAAACACGTGTAACAAAGCATAGCAGTACTTAGAGGTTAAACTATTTAAGGCACCACACAGCAAAAAACCATTTTAAAAACCGAAGATCTAGACTCGATTCGCAACAACAGGAAACTATAGAACGAACTAGAAGTTTATGAAAGGTCTAATATCTATATGCCAGAATAGAATTGCCATCAGATCTAAAGCAAAAGGCATCGTTATTGAAATCTAGATCTAACAACATTAAAGTCTCAGACGTCTATAGGGTCTATAAGGCAATGCAATAGATTCACGAAACACCACTATGTAATGCAGTATTAATGGAGTAAATACTAGTAGACAGAGACTGTCTCACAATACGGAATCCTTCTTAAGGAGTTAGTTGAAAGCCATTACAAGTTTACGTCTGATTACTAGAGTAACCAGGAGTAAAACTTCACAGTTAAATTACATGCACTACTAATAGTAAAGGGCACCTATACTAGTGTCTGAGGCAGGGTCTGTGTCGTTCATATTGACCCAAAAGGCATCATGGTATAGGCACACTATACTAAAACTAACAAATTGCATTCATGGAATTTGTTAGTAGATTAGTGACAAAGGTTTACTAAACTACGTAATGTTTTGTGTTGGTGTAAGTGTGTATAAACTATTCAAAAACTTATGTTTGGAAAAGTCTCCTGAGTCAATGTTTCAAAAAGGTGGTGTGAAATTTCGCATCAATTAAAATAAAAAAAAGGATAAAATCGTACTGTAGACGAACCACCTATACCAATCACTTGACACTAGGAGCACTCTCCAAATTTCTTAAGCGCTTTGGGATTAAAGAGATTTTAATCCGATGCAAAACAACCCTGAAGTAGTTAATTATAATTCAAGAAAGATTCCCAGGAAGAAAAATACAAAAAATTAATGGCGTAGCATAATCTGTCACGCTAATGATAATAAATCGGTATAGAACCTGCAGCGAGTGCTACAGTGTTTTGCACGGCAAAAACCTTCTTTCATTAAGCCATAGATTAACGGCAGTGGCATCTTAAATTAATTACACGTATATGCAAGTATTGATTATAATATACGCTAACAACTTTTTATGAGCAATCGCAATGTCTTTTGGTTACTAATTTGCGGGGGGAAAATTGAAGTGTGCAAGAACGAATTAAAGATTAGGCAAATCCCCTAGTAACGTTAAGCGTAAAATAGAGTTAATGGCGTTATGTGGCGTTAAGCATGGCAGATACGAATGTTGTACGACAGCATATCAAATTAAAAGCATCTAAATAACATTAATCACAAACTGGGCGATTTAGCACTATCTACGAATGATGCATACTCCCAATATCTGCCAATGTCCAGGGCTCTATTTCATACAAACGAGGTGTGAAGAGTTGATAAATCAGAGGAGTAAATGTGTGGAATCGAGATTTCTAGGATTTTTAACCAAGTATCATTCCAGGTCCTGTGCCATGGAAACTTCTACTCCTCGCAGCTATCCCTCAGATTCATTAACTCATCACACTCCACATTTTATGAAACTGGACCAAAGATTATTACAGAAATAAAAGAATCTTTGAGTAAGCCAGATCGAATGAGTCCAGACAAGTCGTACAACCCCCATGGTGGTTTACAACTTCATATAAGATTAGAAAATTTGAAAATGAGACGCTACCAGACAACGCTGGAACGTTTTTAAGCGTGTTTACATAACGATTCAGTCACACTTTTTGATTTAGATTTTTGACTGAATCGATTAATTTGAAATCAAATAAAATGGTCGAAGCATTGAAGCATGATATGGGGAGGCATCATTTCAAGAAGACTCACCGGATAGGTTCCCTATGGAACGAAGCCTGGTGAGCTAGCAAACATACATTCACTTAGGTTAATAACAATACGAAAAAAACTAAATATTAAGACCATTTCACAGGTTTACGATTAACGAACGAGCAAACAAACGCCATGGAATGGAGCGTTGTTTGAATCTTACCGGGCGCTGCCGAGGCCGGCAAAAATCCCCCTCGCCCTGACCGACCTCCTCGGCTGGTCACCCGAGCAGCAGCGGAAAATGATGGCGGGCCATAAGCCACACCAAGGCCTGTGGTTTTGGAAAAAGGGGACCACCATGAGTTGAGTTAAGGCTTCAAGTCACTTATAGAATAGCAGTTTCAGCAGCAATGCACGACACGAAGCGGAAACAAGTTAAACAGTTTTAGCTAATTTCAAACTTTTAGTTTTAGTTGATTCTACTGAAAAATACCACGACCCACTGAAAGTGCGTTGTGACTTTGGGGACACCCTGCACAAAATTGCGAAATTCAATTTCTCCTTTCCTGATCAACATATTAAAATATTTTTTTATAAACATTAAGAGGGATGGATGTGCTCTTGGCAACTTATGGAAATGCATATGATATCGATAAAAACGATAATTCTATGTTTGACTTTTTATTTTGCTTTATGAGCGATAGATGGCAGCACCTGCCGTCTGAATGGGAATATAAGATATCTAGAATTTGGTACAAACGAAATGTCTTAATTTTATATAGTGCAGGAACTTACTATCAATATAAACTTCGAATTAAAACATTTAGTTTCATTTGTAATTATCTTATCTGTCCAAAATGACGTAAATTCAATTGAAAAAAATCACTTTCAATGGGCCTTAACTATATTTACATTATCGAAGAAGCAACAAAGTGCAACAAAGTTAATAAATGTTAGCAATTCACGGAGCAATCTGTGAAGTCCAAAGGATCTGTTCATCCATTGACCTAATGTTTAGTTATCATAATAAATATGGCTACAATTAAGACTATTTGGAAATGCATATTTCCTTATCAGCAGAAAACAACAAAATAACTGCTGTTTTTTTTCAGCAATTGGTATATATCAAACGAGGGAAATTATCAACTAAAACTGTCTAACAAGTTGCTATAGAAATGTCCACATGAAATTAACCAATCCTAACAGCTACAATAAACGAAGCTAATGAAACAACTATCTTGCCCCAATTTTATGCGCGTTAGTTGGGGATCTGCAAACCGACTCGAGGACTAATAAATTGCAATAAAATATACCACATGACACCAACTACCATGATTAACGCCACACTTATCTACACTAGTTCCAGAGCGATTCACGTATATCTGAACCACAAAAACTGAACGAGAAAAACATTGCTATTGCATGCCATCCTTCGCTCAAAAAGCGTACATAAGATCAAATAATGGCACATCAATGCAACTGTAGCGAAACGACCGAGGAAATACGAACCAAAATTTGTCATATGTGCAGTGCCCAATATATGGAACCTCGCTCTCTCATTATGCTCACATCAGCCTCTTCTGCTCACAAATTGAGGTTGCTGATAAGGACTAAGTGGGTACTACGAGTTCACGAAAACATCAGGAACATCTTTATCTCGAGGGTTTATACTCGAGGGTTATACTGTCAACAATGACTGGGCAGTTAATTATGGAAGTTCACGGATATAGTGAGCACTGCCAAATGCAGTTTTTGAGCAATATCCCCTCAAGATGCCACTGCCATACAACATGCAGTGAAATATTTCACGATTTGTCGTGTTTAACGGTGTGAAAAATGTTGTAATGATGTTTAATGACACTTAAATATACTCAAGAAACAATAGTCTTTGAAATAAATGCGAATTGCCAGAACATCACAAAATTACAGACTGTTCATTTTAAAAAATCTTAATCCCAATTAAATATCCTTTAGCAAACGCACTAAATTTTCAAAGGTTAAAGTTTCTTTACCTTTTTTAATGAAAATAAGACTATGAAAATTGCAATTAGGCGAGTCTGAAAATTTGGTAATTGCCAATAAAAGAAATTTTCAACAATCTTTCGTAACATTTGTATTTATCAAAAGAAATGTTACATTCATTAACATTGATGAACTCATTAAAGTGACGCAAATTGAGTTAAATTGTCAGACCATGCAATTGCAATTTTCCAATAAAAGTAATAATGCACACCTTTATAATCTGACCAAAATGGCATACTGGTTTAATTGTTGGAAAAAGAAAGACTTTCTTGTTCATACAAGGTAATTCTTTCAAAATTTTGCAATGAGGTATTATAAAGATGTGCATAAAGATGGATCTAAGCTAATTTCTACGAATGTTTTAATGAGACTATTTTTCTTTTTTTCTTTTCTATCTACTTCCTCGTGTAAATTTAGAAAAAAAATTACACGAAGAATTAAATCTGGTCCATAGACAAAAAAGTTTTTGAATTTCAGTGATTTATTTATTTTTAGATTTCAAAATACGAAAGAAAAGGTATCTGTAGTCCATCAAATTTACAGTAAACTTAGTTTCCACAAAAAAATTGTTTCGGTTGCTAGGGCGTTTACGCCTCAATGTTTTTGCAACAATTTGTGTAAATGGTTTTCTTTGATTTACATTTACTTTGATGGCCAAGTCTCTTAACCTTTCATATATGTTTATACATAATATTAAAAGCCTCTCGGTTGAGAAATATAATACAGTATATTGTTCTGTGGTGCAACAACAATGAAAAATAAAATGTTGCAAAATAATAATAATATAATAACAAACAATTATAACACTTTGGAAGCCTTAAGTAAAACAATATAAAACATACAAAAGGACAGCGTTTACGCAGAAATAGACTTAGCAGCATTCTAAAAGAGTAGAGGGGTCATGTTTCATCACAAATGCTATCCACGAAGCTTTCTATGTGGAAACAATGAGGCTATTGTTAGCCTAGAAGTGGCTTCGCCATTAATGAAAATGTTATAAAGGTTTTGAGGTTAATATTTCCTTCGTTAAATAGGTCACCCTCTTTAAAAGATGGGAGATGACTTTGAAAATATTTCAGTAATTTATGACAAGTAACAGAAATGTTTTCATCTTCATACCAGCTTCGCATCGTATAAGGGCACCACTAAAATGTCCAATTATGTAGTGTAATACAGGGTCTCTAATAAACCTTTAAAACTTGTTGGAATTGAAGTTCATTAAAACACAATAGCCTAATTGCTGGTTAGCATAATTGTTGAAAGGCATTATGATGACAATAAACAGTTTCTACGCCTTCATGTACATGGTGATGAGCACAACCTCTCAAATGCTTGGTTTTGGGCACCATTGGTGACGATGCGAAAATATGAAAACGCAAATGGTTTTGATATCGTATTACTTAAGACTTACGAATAGGATTCAAAAAAATTCAAGAATTTCATTGTTAGGCTGAACCGAACCCCAACTTAGATAATTCGCGATGAAAATGTGTTTCACTCAGCCCTTTTCACAATTTCGTTGACCAAAACATTTTTTCATCGTCAATTATTCTAATCGGAGTTGGTGCAACCCACTACAAGCAGACTCTGGCTATCAACTTATTGGCAGGTGAAGGCTGGGGCACAAAAACTGGGCCAAGAAGAATAGGGCATTTGTTTCAAATAAAAAAATAATGTACAATGAATGTATTATGACTGCAAATACTTGCGTGGCAAAAGTACCAAACAAATAAAATTCAAAAATTTAAATATTTGTCACCGACATAAATACTGTGGATGCGTGAATTATTACGATTGTTTCAAACATTAATTGACTTCAATGGAGGAACCAAATTCTACCTATATAACATTGCCAATTGATAATACTGCTATGCCTGTTACAAGATATGTAAAATGCCTTGACTAGGTTAAATAGTAATTAGAAAGTTATGCTAAAAACTCGACACCTAGAGTTGGGATCGATAAGACCGCTGCAAACATCTAGAGTAAAAAATACAAATATTCTCAGGGCTATGTGTAAAAATCGTAGGCAGCTATCAAAATATCTTTTTAATAATCTTTTTATAAAATGCTATAGTCCGGTTGCCCCATCACCGTTAAACGTAATCAGTGACAAATGTCCAATTTCCGTAGTTATTCTACAGGGTGTGTTTGAGAACATAATTCCTAAATGACCAAGTGTCACTTGGAAAGAATTCGATTATTTGTAAATCATGAACGGAATTATCTGAAATAAATTTTAAATTGCACAATTTTCATGCAATTAAGTAATCACTAAACTAATGCTGATGTATAAAAGTAATTTATAGAAACGTTAAAATCGTCGATTACAGTTTAACGGTGCATGGTGAAACCGGCCCTAAGGCTTCAAACTTGGCTATGATAAGAATAAGACTTCCAGACTAAATAGGAATCCCAATTATCTCTTAAAAACACTAGGCTAATCCTGAATTACAAAATGAACGAGGGAGAAATACTGTCATGACCCTTGATAGCCTGAGTAAATTCAGGCTAGTTTCCTCATTGACTTTTAAGGTCATAAGAGTATGAGCTATATCAATGATATGCGTTTGCAAAGAATTTTAACATTGGGTTGAGTTGGTGGAAATGTTAAATAAACACATCAATGGTTGTCCAATAATTCATTTGTAAGAAATAACGACTTTAAGCCTTAAAAACTTATCAATTTTGATGAAATGATCGGAAAATCAAACCGATTAATTATCGATTATTCCACGAAATCAGTATATGAGACGACAAATGTAGAAAATAAACCTTTTGTCTAAAAACTCCTACAAATGCATCATGGCTAGCTGGCCACTGATGTGAAAATCTCCTGGCGGAACCCCCTCAAATAAATAACGTATACCTTACGAAAGATCTAGGAAATCAACTTGAAAGTGTGACTTTGTGACTATGCCAAGAAATCTCCCTTGAAATTTGACAAAGTCAATACCAGACATCACAGCGAATTTTTAGACTGATTCAGGGACAATCCAAAAAAAGACAATTGGGCAGGCAACTTCGGCAGATGGCGTCCATTTTAATCTGACATGCATTTTCAAGTTGTCTGTGAAAATAGGAGCAAGTTCAAGATGGACCAAGTCAGGATTGTCACACTTAGTTGATTACCCCCAGATATCACATTATGAAGATTTAAAAGAAGGGTTAAAATAATGGAGATTCTTGCATTCTTGAAATTTTTCGAATTTCCTCAAGTTTTGCACCTCGGCTGGAAAGTTTATCCTTACTGGTTTGGCAAATATTAAAACCTTTTATAAACAAATTTCAACAACTTCCTTATTTTAACGTTTAATCCAATATTTGATGAGATTTTAAGATTTCCCACAACTGACTTTGCGATCTTAACAGTAGACAATGTCGATTTTGCAAACTATTTCACTAAACTAGTAGTTTAGGTCAATAGTGCTTCAAGAGTGCTTTTAGGGGGAAATTGAACAATTTTTTGGGATGCAGTTCTTCGTATTTTGCATACGTCATTAATTATCTCTTAACTATTTATGGAGGTCATTATTTTTGTCGCTCGTCGTAAAATTACTTGTTCTACACTTGTTTTGGCATCCTACGTCTCCCTCCCTTCTAGCCTTAAAACCCACCTTTTGGGAATTTTAAGAAAGTGTAACAACCCTGCTTACAGAACGAAGTCGACAATTTCCACCAAACTCATGATAAATACCTAGCGAGATATGCATACGAAAGTTCATGACAAAATCATTAGGAAAACTGGTAATGGTCTGGCCCATGGTTTCCGAGAACATCACCTAAACTGGACAACAATGGACGCCAAAGGTGAACGACTGCCTGCCCAAATTGCCTCCAAATTATAAGGCCAACCGGAAGTCTCCCCGCGTTGGCTCGATGAGAATTGCACCTTGAAAAAGTCAGGGATTTCTTGGAGTTAATTGTTGAATTCGCATCCTGCATGGCACCACGCGGCCATTTATCCCCTCACCTAAACCTTTAGTCAAATTCACCAAAACCCTCATTGCCCGCACTCGCACCTCTCCAAGGCACCCTCAACAGGCTGAGGTCAGCTCTGACTACCCCATCATGGCAACGGAGTTGATCCGTAAAGGACTTAACGGGGAATGGCTGAAAAAATGCTGGCGGATATGGAGCGAGAGATCACGGGTCAAGCTGCAGGACAGGGTCAAAGTGTATTGGCAGGGAGGTGGAATACATCAGGGAGTGCAGTGCGAGTCGGTTGGTAAGGTTTGTGAAACGAGTTAGCGAAGTGATGGGGGTAAATAATATCGGCGAGAACTTTAAATAAAGATATGGCGGGTGCCGTGATGAGGATGAGCGAAACGTTCACCCGGAGCGTAAACATGAGAGAAACGACACACAGTTCCTTAACAGTTAAGATTTTACAGCTGCAAAGCATGCATATTATAGACACCTAGATGGTCGAGTGGGTAAGGGATGCACAGCTGCTGCATATTTAAGTTCATACCTGGGAAGGGGTAACCGAAGCCTGGGTAGCCCGTGTAACCTCGACCATAACCGAAAGTTGGATAACCTGAAAAACGGAAAAAATTAGTTAATATATTTGAATATTTAAAAACTAATCTATCGGATTAATTAGCCCCGGTTCCTGTAAGGAGGCAATCACACGGTGTCTAGCGAGTTTTCCGGCATATTTTTAACAGAAAAATCAGTAATAGATGATGGCAAACTAAATTATATTACTTATTTTTATATTATTTTTATATTACTTATTTTCTTCTACAGGTACATGAATACTTGCATTTACTCAATCGCCCCTTACGGATGGCAATCATTGCTAACAACCCTGTGTAGTGTGATTGCCTGTGCACAGGGTACACAAACCATTTGGGTTTAATGAAAGTTAACGGTTAGTTAATTTTAATTTAAAATTAAGAAGCAACCGCTAGGTAACTTGTAACTTAAATGCATTTGCTTCCGTTGCCGAGTCTGCGTGGAGCAACCATCGTGCAAACCGGAAGACATTAGTAAAAAAAGACAGAACGCTGAATAGATCAATAATAGGAAACTAATTTACCTTCTTGTAAACCGGCCAATGACCAGACTAAATCTGCAAGAAACAGAAAAACACAATCAGTCAAACAAACGCAATAAGCCTGTCAAATTCCGCTGTTTTCTCTCTACAGTTTCCCATTGATAAAACTGCACTTTTCCTTTAGCGTCCGTGCCTAGACCTAACGTATCGCCACGTAATTTCCCCCATTGAAATATCTGTCATTAGCAGGCCCGGACCAAACCCCTCGGCGCTAAAAGCGTATTCAAATTGCACGGCTCAAACGTCCATAACGCAAATGTTGGCGAAAGCGCAGCGCGCTAAAACGAGCGCAAAAATGTAATTCGGCAAAAATGATGCGCTAATGAAAATGCAGCACGCAACAGTCTCGTTTTAGCATGCCAGCACTTCTTGAATGTCATTTGTAAGCGAAAAAAACGTGCCTAATCGGCCCCGAGATGCAGGCAGCAGCGCCAGCTAGCGGCCGAAACCATGGCCACCGGATATTAAAAGTGCACTGAAGCAGTGTGGGCCCAATTTGTGCCATTTTGCATTCAATTCGAGGTCGATTTCCAATTCAGAAGCCTGTGCCCCTTAACATGCAACATCAGCCTTAAGCAAATGAGCTAGCTGAGGTGCATTTTGTACACCGGCGAGAGATTCCGTAGATGCTCCGTCCATACCGTAGGTATTTACCAAACATGTTTTCCTCGAAATAATTTCCATTTCTCGCTTCATTATACGAGTTTCGCACATTTAAATAAGCATCTCTTTAGATCTAGCCAATAGAGAATTCAAACTAGTTGTCGGACCCATCTACATGTTACTTCAATGGGCATCGTTAAATCGCACTGGAAAACCGTGAAAGATACAGAACTTT
>JAQFYZ010004214.1:0-11566 GCA_034695085.1 Cylindroiulus punctatus | reverse complement strand
AACACTGAAAAGGCTCTGAAGCAAGTTTCCGACTTCTTAGTTGAAACTATGTAAGCTTAAAATCTGAAATTCATCACGCATTTAATTATGAAATCATTGATGACAAAATTTCATTCGTAGTGAAACGTCTGTCCCTAAGACTGCAGAACCTGAACCTGCGACAGAAGAGTGAGTTAAAAAAATTGATAACTAATTCGAAGTTGTAGTGCCGCATCACTAGGCCAATTGTTAAAATATTTTGCTTTGATCATTAACAGGGAAAATAAAGATAAGGAGGATGATGGTCCTGCTCGTATTTTGAAGGGGGTAATGCGGGTTGGAGTCCTGGCCAAGGGATTGCTGCTAAGAGGTGATAAGGAGGTCAACTTGGTGGTTTTGTGTGCCGAAAAACCTACAAAGGCCCTGTTAACGAAAGTAGGCAAAAATTTGCCTGAGCAATTAAGTGTTAGTAGATCGTTTATCTATTATTTCAAATGCATTTCTGATTGTGTTGTAACATTGTGTGTTAAGACCATCCACTTTATTAATTGCAGGTTGTTTGTACAGAAAAATACGACACCCGTTGCAGTTTTGACGACGCGTCTATTTACGTGAGCACTGTTACGGAGCCCAAAATCACAGTGACCATTACTTTGACGTCTCCGATTGTGCGGGAACCCTCTGCCGAAGAAGGTGGTATGTAATGGTGGAACAGGTTATGCAGACAAGATGATAGTTTGTCTGCTCTTAAAGATGCTACTGTCCCCTCTTAAATCCTGTTATAGCGTAGCCTTTTATTTGATACGTCACATTTTAGATTTTTAGCCTAGTAGCTTTTTGGGTGAAGCAAAAAATCGTGGAGGACCCCTGTGCGTTTTGGGGGGAATGGGCATTCGAAAATGGTCCCCTTAAAAAGATTTTAAAAAGTCATTAACTGTGCTAATAGTCCATTGCTTGTTCTAAACCATTGATGTAATAATGATTTGCTGCACAATTAAGGCTTCTAGGTGTCGAAGAGGGGAAAGTAAAAGCAGAGGATTTGGAAGGATTTTTGACCAAGCCTGAACGGGAACGTGGAGCGACTTTCGTTTTGACCGTTTTTAATCGTTACCATTTTTGGCAGATTTACAATGAATCGAGTTATGTAAATTCCCGATGTGCTTACACATTTTCAAAGTGAGATGTACCCGGCAATCTTAAAATGAACGAAACTATAAATCTCCATAAATGCAGCCTTAAAAGTGCGTTGTATTGGCGAGTGTCGCAAAATGTTCTCGTTGCCCATGGTCAAACACCCATTCCGTTCATTTATCAACATGTCTTCATCCTGCTCTGGCTTTAGAGAGTGTCACTATTAAAGACCCACCGGATGTTCTGGATAGGCCAAAATGCCTGGATGCCCTGGCTGCCCTGCGTCATGCTAAATGGTTCCAGGTTCGCATTTATCTTTAGTTTACTTTTCAGCCTTATGGTTTTGTGTCTTGATTGGGAAAGTGGGGATTTGTCGTGTTGAAAGCAGACTCAGACAAAGCTGAAGTTAGTAGGGTTGGATCAAAGCAAAGGATGCAGTGAGAGAAAATAAAAAAGTTGAATTTGTACGGGGGAGGGATGAGACCAATGGCTTTAGATGGGGTGGGACTGCGGCTCAGGAATTAAGTTTTCTTCTTTATTTTTGTTTACAAAGTTTGAACTTCTGTCGAAATTATTACTCGTTAATTCAGCTGTCCTCGGGAAAGGAAAAGGCTTTTTTGTTTTGCCAATCGCTCGAGCTTCCGTTCAACCCTTGCTGTGCTGGGGATGATCAATTTTATACATGAGGCTGGAAAGTGGTACTGAGTGACCGTTTGTCCCAGCCCACCCCTCACACTGAACAAGCAGCGTTTCGTGAGTGCTGGTCAGGGGCAGGTGTAGTGTGACCCAGGCACACCTATGGGACCCAGGCATGTTGTTGGTGCTGTGCAATTGAATTTGGGGCTCCTGCTTTTTTTTAAACCAAAAAACCTTATTAGCGTCAAAATGTTGAAAATCTTTTGAATTTTCGTTTATTTTGACCAACTTTTTTGCCAATTGCGTTTGACTTACAAGTAACGTTCGAAAATTCGATTGCATGTTTAGGACATTTGCCAATGTCACCTTGGACTTATGAAAAGCAAAAAAAATTTTGGGAAAAAATGAAGTAACGCTGCATCAAATTGGAACAGTTTGGCACATTTATATTGATCATAGAGTAAATTGGCAATTGTCCGAATTTGTGACAAAATAATCTTGCCAAGAATGAAAAAAATTGTTTGTTTATCAGTGCTGTGCTTGGCATATTTTTTCTTCCAAAATTTAACTGTGTAAGTCTACACGAAACTGGTAGTTGGAGCCCTATATCATAAGCCTGCACTTTTTGTGTCAAATGTGCCAACTTCGACTACAACGTAATGGTGTTTTTTCAATAAGTTATTTTTAAAGAAGATGGAGGGGGGTAATTTATTTTCTTCTACCTGGCCGTACTTCCCGTGGGTGCAAAAATATTTTGTCCGGCAGTTGGTTGTTGTGCGCTGTTGTTTGTTTTAAATTATGTATTGTGTTGCCCTGCTATTAGGCTAGAGCCAGTGGATTGCAATCCTGCGTTTTAATCATTCGCATTTTGCGTGATCTTTGCCAACGAGTTCCCACTTGGACGCCGCTCAATAATTGGGCAAGTATTCTTATCCAATAAACTGCAGTTTTTGAGCATGCCCCAAGAAAGTTCAATAACAATGATGTGTTATCTGTGTAGGCTTTGGAACTGCTGGTGGAAAAAGTTTTATGCAGCGCTGGAATTCCCCTGAGTCCAGGGGATGCACTCCGTCGTGTTTTAGAAGCTATGGCATCTGGAGTTTTGCTTCCTGGTCAGTTTCACTAACGTTACTATATTGTTGCCTGTAATTCGAGAATTCTTAGGAATTGTGATTAGAATATATTATGCCCTTTTTTGGGCGCACTTAAATTGAAATGTCTACGAACGAATGTTATGTACCTGTTTGCTGCTATAGATTGTTTAGGAGCTGCCCCTTCAAAGAAACGTTGAGACGACATTGAACATTGATATTCTTGTCAAAGTTAGCTGTAATATGGATGATTTGTTGTTTAATTGCGTGCCTTTTTGCCTAGGCGGACCAGGGCTGCTAGACCCATGCGAAAAAGACCCAACCGATGCATCGGTCAATATGACAAACCAGGAAAGAGAAGACATCACTGCGAGTGCACAGCATGCACTTCGCTTGTTGGCATTCCGTCAAATTCACAAGGTGTTGGGAATGGATCCTCTTCCTGTACCGAAGTTTATTAAAGGTCGCTTTACCCGTAAACGCAGGCGTGACCCTGCTGCTGGAGATGGAACAGATGGAGAAGGTACGCATTCGTGTTAACTGTACCTGCTTGCATTGGATGCAATTTGTATCACCTAATCGTGCAGCTGTTATTTTTTAGTATTTCTGATGCCCTCAATGCATAGCATGACTGCTCTGACAGTCCCAATTTTTATTGAATGCAACAATATGATAATGTTTTATTAAGAACACAGTATTCAATTAGTCTTTACCCATAGTTCATCCTAAAACCTTGTTATTTGCAGCTGCTGATGGAAAGAAAGACAAGAAGGACGACACAGACATTAAAATGGAAGGCGAAACTGCCCCTACTGCTTAAATAGGATTAGCAAAATGGTTTAATGCGTTGTTTTGGGAACATCTCTCATCAGACAGTCGATGAGTTTCCCTCGCTTTCCTTTAAACGTTTTTTCTCATCTACCCTGCTATCTCTACGATTGACAATGTTGTCTTCACCCTGTATCTCCAGTTTTTTTTTTGTTTTTTTTTTGGTTAAATCTTTTTTCATTCAAAATCATTGTTGGTTTCTTGTTGTCCGTTTTGTGTTTCGTGATTTAATAAGTGTAGTCGTTCTTGTCGTATAATTTTGTTTAAAAAACTGTTGAACCAATTTTATTTAAGTAAATTTCCATTTCGTACGCTGGCGACTGGGGAAATTGTTTCTAGCTTGTCAGTAAAGAGAATTATGGTTTCATCTTCCGTTTACATAATTAGTTTTTTTTTTCATTTGTAAAATTTTTACGTATAATTGTTCTTTGCCAGTTGCTCAGTTGGATATCAAAATTCGAAGTCACCTCTTTATTAGTAACTGTGTAGTGTCGCCATATAGTTGTTCTTTGCTGTACTACGTAAAAAACCTGTGTTCACTTAACACTCGCAAGGCTAATTATATTTGTTTGCACTCGTCATTTTGATGGTGTTTTAGAGCATAGTATGGCGAAGATGAAAACGGTTGTTCAGTATGAACACGTGGTTGCTGAACTAGGGGTTTTGTATCCATACTTCCTCAAAGGAGCTGGCCTTTGTCTTGGTATTTATGTCATTATATGATGTGGATTTCACACGTATTTATTCCTTGCCTTCAGTAACTAATCTAAAACTGTTAATCATTGACTATGAGGTCCATTACTTGGTGGTTTTACATGACCACTGGTTGGAAGACTTTCACTGCACAAATGCTGGTAAATGCAACTTCACTGAATTTTTTTGAAATTCGAATTGCAAGAATGAAAATGTTCAATGACGCAGTGTTAGCCGACTATTATTAGCCTTCTGACGCCGCCTGATAACGAAGTCCATTTACTCAAATTAAAGGTAGTTTTTATCAGTGTACAGTATGTGCAGTATCACAGTTTTCTAGTTCAATTCATGGAATTGCATTGACGGTTGTGACTTTTGATGGATGACATTCTTGAAATATGCGACTTGAGTGAAATCTTCACCATTTTGATCCGTTGTCATGCGCTCATATATTGGTTATTCCGTGCTGAGAACGCCTGGAAGCAGGCCTGTTTCAATGTGAGACTGTGGTATTGACAACCCAAATTAAAAACCAGATTTCGAAAGCGAATCTTCTCCTTTTAATGTTTCCTGAGCTGCGCCTTCTATGTAGACTGAAATATAGCTTTAAACCCTTTGCCCTTGTTGAAGAACTTAAATCGGGAATTCTTTTCTTGCAGCGTTGGACTCGCCACAGATTCCTTCCGCGGTGTGAAGGAAGGTCTGAAGGAACGAAGCCCCGAACTGGATCGCTCTTCCGTTATGAAGAGTGGCCGTAGAGGCATGCAGCGCTCGTGTTCTCGTAGCACCTCTCGCACCACTTCATGGAAGATGCGCTCTACGCTCTCGTACTCTTCGGCCGACGTTGTCTCGAAAAATGCTGAGTCGTAGTGACTGGCCAACGCGCTGCCTTCGGCCTTGCTGACTTGCCTGAAAAGGGAAAGTTGAGCCTCAAATAATTGCTGCAGTTTTCTACAACACAAGTGATGTTTTGATAAAAATGCGAGTGTGAAGCCCCAAGATTTCAGAGCTAGTTAGCATTTCTACTCATGCAAGGTATCTTTTAAACTAAGAAAATATTTGCATAATTTGTTTTTGATCTTGTGGCAAGAGCTACATCATCAAATCAAGAAAAAGCTTTGCTTTTGTAAATGTAAAGGATGTGTGGCATAGTCCCCATAAATGTATCTATATGCTATAGTATACTATTTTGTGAGGGAAAGCCTGCTTCTAATTTTCTACACAAAATTTATACAAGTCATACTCTAGGAAGGAGTAGTTTAAATCAAAACTTTTTAAGCAGGGACTATTATCATAGCATAGCTGATGTAAATTGTACTGGATCTAACCTGTATCGTTCCATGTCCACTTTAGTTCCAACCAGGATGGTGGGCGTTTCAATCCCGGAAGATAACCGTTGATTTTGAGCAATGCCTTCCAAGTAGTTATGGGCGATTTCGAAACTTGACCGGTTGGTAATACTATAAACCACCAGAAATGCGTCTGCCCATTTCAGGTAGCGATCTGGATTCTTTCCTGCCTATATGAAATTATTTTCAAAAATCACAAAATCCATGAATAGCATTCTTTGGCTCATACCTTTACCAGTATCATACAGTTTGTCGAATCTTATTTGGAAACTTGGGGTTTTAAAAATTAACGATTTTTGGTAATATTATTTTGTTAAAAACGGTTTTGGATATTTTATATATTATAATAACAGAGCACAGTGTACAATAATGGTATGAACCTTAGGGTCAGTGATGGCTTTATCATGAAAACATTTAAAACTTACTTTATCACAGGTGTCCATCACTCGTATAGTGATATCTCTTTGGTCTATGACTTCATTTTTATTATAAGTATCCTCTGCAGAAAACCGAAATTAAATAATAGTTTAGAAACTTTTGAACCTGCACAGTACACATAAGAACAATTACATCGAGCAAATTGGGATTTAAAGGGCACCTGCAATTTCTAGTTTTTTTTAATTAGTTTCAAGCAGTAATTTTAAAAAAATAAATTGAATAAATTATATGACAACTAATTCAAACCACATTTTATTAGAAAGAACCAGATTTTTTAATTTTACGTTGATTTTACGTTGAAAATTTGAAAGAAAACAAATCCTGTAGCATTGTGAATGATGAGGGCATTTTTTTAATCTATCTCCCCATCTCCTTCTGTCTAAGAACGTGATGCTTACAGGAGAGCTATTATTTTTTATTAATAGTACACCGTATTTTTCTTTTGTAAACCCTTTTGTATCATCGTTTTGTATTTTTAAACTCAAACAAGTGCAATAGTTGCTTCAGCAACTTTTTAAATTGGAGATAAGCCAGCAAACGATGGCTATATTTAAGCACTTACCCAAATCAGGGTCATATTCACTGATGAATCGTCTCGTTATATATTTCACTGTTAGGGCTGACAAAGAAAATAACTGCGCTTTAGAAGTAGCACTCCTGAATATGATACAGTTTAACATACAGGTTTTGCATTGTTTTCAACATTTAAAACTTGCACTAGTCTGAATTTGATGCAAAGAGTCGGAGCTTAAAAGTTACACTATTTTTAAATTGCTAGCAACGCGATTATTCGCCACTACAAAAAAGGTAAAACCTTGACTTCTGCTATATTTAAGCAGAAGTACTTGTTTATTGGAATTTGATGGATACTTTCATGTTTAAAACATCCTAAACGTTACCAGCATAACTGCAACGTTAAAATTGGCAAATCCCTTTAGACATAATATATTTGAAAAAAAGTCGCCAAATCATTTCAAGTTGAAACATTTGCCTTACATTAAATCATATATATACACGGTGTATATAATAACAGCAATGGTTTTTGAGATTTTATAGCATTTAAGAATTTGGCTTTCTCTAGTTTTTGCTAAAGTAAATGTTTGAGTAATTCAGAGGGTAAAGACCCAAAACATCAGGTCTGAATTCAGTACAAGAGGAAATGTTTCTATATTTAATGCGGCATCGTCTACTCTGAGTACTCTCATAACTAGTTGGAAAAATGTTGATCCTTTTCCAAAATAAACTAATCAGAATTGGTGAATATTTTAAAACGTTTTCTCAAGAAGCTTCTTATTGAGGGACGCATGTGTTACCGGGCTAGTTAGTCAGATGCCAATAAATTTACTGTAAAAATGTGGTTACAAGAGCTTTAAACTGGTTCATTCAACCTTTTAAAAATCTGCGAAAACAAACTTTGGTACGACCCATTTTGCGTGTTTGGAAAAGTGACTGACAAAATATATTTTCGATCTAATCAAATTAAATTGAATATAATAAACTTGCAAATTACTTGCAAAATAAAGCTAAAATTATGCGTTAAATGTATAGTTACTAAAATCAAGCAATTTACCCAAATTTCATTGGGTAAATTGCTTGATTTTCAAGAACTAAAGCCGAATTGCAATCTGGCTTTGGGATTCACATTTTCATTTTATTTGGCATAATTTTAAGCTAAGCCAAACTCGCTATTTACATAAAATCTAATGGTGTTTTATGTCATACCTGATTTTCCGACTCCTAATGCCCCAACAATGGAGACGTTGATTTCGATGGGTCCTTGTCCACTCCAACTTCTGACCAGTGCTTGTGTTTTTTGACTCGCAGTTAAATTAAATCCCGGGCTGTTCATTGTTGACAAACACCAAAAACCCTAAAAATGTCACTCGCGTTTTTCTGAAGAATTGCCCAATTTTCAAATTTCGTTTAACGCGTACATTCGTTTTAAAAATATATTCACGAGGAATATGAAGCTTAATTTTGGCTGCCAAATGTATTCTGACGAAGTTAATTCCAGAATATATTTGCTGAATATATTCGCACAAATCAAAGCAGCTTGTTTTCAGACTGCCATGCATACGATTTCTGTAACAATTTCTTCTCTCAGTCTCTCAGCTATCTATTTTGGGAACTTGAAAAAAAATCGGGGGTTGTACATACGAGTCCTGAGTAGGAAAGAAACTTGAAAATAGTATTCAAAATTAGGCGTAAACGTTGAAAAAATGTTTTCCACTCATTTCATATTTCACGATTTTGCATTTTATTGAAAATCAAATCATTTGTGTAGTAGCACCCACAAGTACATTTCCATTTGTATTTTTTTTTTCATCCGAATTAGGAGTACAAATAGTTCAAATTTAAACTATTTTTAAACTTTAAAAATACTAAAGACTTTTGCTACATTTATGAAAAAAATATGTGAATACAAACATGCAAATATACTTTAATAACATTGTGCATTTTCCATCTTTGTTGCTCAGTCAGTACTGCACGAATTTGAGGATTTCGATTATTAAAACACAGTTTTTAATTCGAATAACTAAAATGTATGTTTGTGCCCCCATTGGAACAACTGTGGGAACTACTTGGAAACATAAAATGCAAATACTTCTGCTCAGTCAGAAGCAGTTCATTTTTAGTAACTTTGAGGATTCAATTTATTTCAATTTGAATATTATGTAATTGAAATACTAAAATTGCTATAAAATTAAATCAAGATTCAAAATTCGTATATCTGCATGGTTTGTTTTCTAAATTTGTTTGGATAAATGTAGCCAGATTTGTTATAATTAAAGTAAAACGTTTGAACATAAATTTCATCGGACAACTGAAATGACAGTACGCATGAATGACCCCTTCACCTAAAATAAAACACTCTTTTGACAAAGATTTCAAAAGTTAGCCAATGAACATGATGTGCCACTCTGCGTAAATCTCCAATTTCCAGAGTTTATCTTTGGCATCGTTAGATGGCGTGGCTGTTGCTGCCATGTCAGTTCCGGGTTATGGTTCCATTTGGTAAATTTGCTGGCTGTGAATTAAACGGTTTAATTGGAATTTATCATTAAAATAATACAGTTATTTAATTGTGTTTGGCATCGTGGATACCCAGGTTCAAACAGGAATCAACATTGATTTATAAGAGTAAGTGACTCTCGTATTTCCGATGTTTATCCTGCAATCCCATGTTCCATCCAGCTACGTACATGATGTCATGACTATAAGTATTGTCAACCTCACATTTCCCCCATATTTTTCTACTCCAAAAGATGATGCAAGAAGTGGTTGCTGATGATACTAACGGAGAATCAACATTTGAATTCGTAGAAGGAAGTGGTAATCCCTTAGAAGCACCAGGAGGTAGTGCTGGGGGAAGTCACCTACCAACAGGTGCCATGAAAACATGACATCACTTCAATTTTGGCATTTTCCACCCTGTTTCTTCAATGTGACACCGACATGCTAATGTTCTTGTCCGTTTAGGTCATTACGCTGCACCGGCCAGTGGACTGCCCATTCCTCCACCACCGATGAATACCATGAGAAGCATGCCTGCTGAGGGCAATGTGCCCATGCCCAGTGCTCCATATTCCTCGGTTCCTCCACCTGTTGCGCTTCCTTCATTTTTGAACCCGAATGATTTTACTGCTCCGCCAGCTTCAACGGTGCCGTTATTGCAACCGTACTACCCTCCCGCATCATCTAGGTGCGACGAAATCATATTTCATATGTTATAGCATAATCTGTGGTTACACTTGCATGGATTCCTAACCCTGTCCACAGAAAAATTTGAAGTAAGGCAAATTTGGAGAATTATGAAAACTGATTCAGCAGCCAGAATGTTTTCACGTGCATTGAGTTCATAGTTTTAATTTTGTGAAATAAGGATGTGTGTAACAGCTCTGACATCTTTATTTTCATTAGCCTGGTAACGACGCAGCCCAACTTTCCACCTCCTCCAACAGCTAGCACTGGAATGCCATCTATATACACGCCAATGCCAGCTCAAGGAGCAACTGCTTTGGATCTACCTCTGTCGGACTATGGAGCCGCTGACTACTCCGCATCCATACAGCCATTGACCGATGCGGGTAGTTCTCAAGCTGGAATGTGGGGTTGGATCAAGGGCACGGTGTCAGGAAATGACTTTTTAAGTAAAGTCGCCGAAAAGGCAAAGGTAGAGTTGACTATGGTATAAAAAATATCGAGGTTATCTCTTGTTCCTAGATTTTAGGTTTTCATCATCGATTTAATTCGTTAACTTTCAGAGTTCTGTCGACAGCATGATTACCACGCTGGATCCGCAAATGAAGGACTATATGAGTTAGCAAATTTTACATTCGATTGTCACAAATGATCGATCGGATGATGAACGTTCCTTGAAAATCTGTATTTCTTTAAAGATCCTGGAGGTGACATTGAATTGATTGTGGCTTCTGATAAGGACGACAAGATTTTTCCGATCAGAGAAGCATTTCAATCGGTGTTTGGCCGTGTTACTGTTAGTGGAATGGCAGCCCAAAATAATATAGCCGTGCAGCCCGTTGGCTATTCGTCGGGTCTTAAAGGCGCTGAAGAAAGGATCGCTTTTTTGAGACAGTCTGGTCGAATTCACGAGCGGCAACCGGTTGTAGCTATTGAAAATTTTTTGGCTGAACTTACACCAGACAGGTAATTTTTCATCTCGATTACTCAGGTTGTACTCTGCTTTTGCAATTATTATGGGGTATATTGTAATTCAGTGTTAATTACTTTATTTTCTCACGATTCACTAAATTTAACTTGAGTTTCTAAAACTGGAGACAGCTACCTGTTTATGGTTAAAGATAATGACAAATGTGCTTCACACGTATTTTCTAGATGGTTCGATATCGGGTGTTTGGTATTGGATGATCCAGCTCTTGATTCTGCTATTCAAGTTTACACGCAAGCCACTCCAATTCCGTTGTCATACATTCATCAGATACAAAGGGATACACCCGCAGACTACTCCCTCAGGTGGTCTGGGTTAAGCGTGCCTATTGGACAAGTCATAAGCCAGTCCGTGCAGGTGCTTCACACGGAATGGCATTCGCATATCGCTGGAGTGCCGAGGCGGGCTATCATTTCAATGGCTGCCAAAACATTGGCACAGACCTATAAATCAAAACGGGACATTTTGTCAACTCCTGGAACTCTCAGATGGCAGTGAATGTGGTTGTTACATCCCGGATATGTTAAATTGTCAAACCCGGTATTCTGCAAAATATTTTTGAGGTAACCCAGGTTATTGACCTAAATACGGCGATTTCTGGAGGATTGCTAGGTCGTTTTATAGATCCATTCTGCAGTTTCACCACAGAAAAAATCAAATTAGCAAACTGTCTGACAGTCTGAAACCATAGTAGCATTGTTTTTTCTTTTCTGGAAAAGTATTTGCCAGTT
>JAQFYZ010004213.1:0-11569 GCA_034695085.1 Cylindroiulus punctatus | reverse complement strand
AAAGTCCAAATAATTATTGATGCAACCGGGGATTTAACGTGACGAGCAAACTAAATTTTAAGACAACTTGAAAAAGTGGACTTTTAACACCCGTACGATAAACCATCGATATAACTGACTGACCTTTTCTCCGATGACTAAATGCATTTTCTGTTCGCAGGCCGATAAAACTGATGACAAACTTGACGACAAGCATGAAGTATGCGAGGATACTTTAACGGCAATGCGAGGAGGTAATATTTCATTTAGGTGCCAAATCTGCAAAGTGTTCTCGAAATATTTTTTATGCAAATTAGTCAAAAAGTTGCTAATTAAAATTGATCAGGAAGTTAAGTTTTTGGCTCTAGTTTCGCATATTTTTACTTAAAATTTAATACACGGACTTGGGCCAGTTCTTGATTATTGCTCGTAAAAATTGCAACTTACTTCTGAAATGCAGAGATCAGATGATTTATCTTCCCAATGCACCCCACTTTACGCAGGCCCTGCCAAGGCAGCCGAGAAACCCACGCAGAACCGCAAGAAGGACGTAAAGACCGAGAAGACACGGGTCGTCGAAGTCAAGTAAGCGCATTATCGTGAGGAAAAGCGTGGTGACCCGTAACTACCGAAACAGGCTAACTTTTGATTTTTGCAGGAAAGAAGTGCGGGAGAAAAGGAAGGCAAAAACAGGTGCTTGACAGAAACCTGCTTATTTTTACACATTTTTAAAAACGGTTCAAATAACTTGTTGTTGCCGCAGAAACAACGGCGAAGAAAAGGCGGAGAATCATTCAGATCTCGGATTCGAGCAGCGAAGAAGAAAGCGGCAAGTTTGGAAATTACGACAAAATTTCTAAGCAGATTTATGTCGGACGCAGTTAAATTCACAAGAAAATAATCATGATTAAATTCTTAATAATGCGTCAGAAATAAATCTGGTCAGATTATATTAAGTCACGACTGGGATTTTTTTTGTGAAAATTTGTGAAATTTCACGACTGAAAAAATAATCATGATTAAATTCTAATCACTGCCATCATCATTGTCAACATCATCAACGATCATTAAATTACGATCGCCGAAATTGTTACACCACACAGACATTGTTACGCCGTTAAATTTCTTGTGAATTTGACTGCGTCCAATATAAATCTGGTATTTTTTGTGTGAAAATTTGTGAAATTTCACGACCGAAAATGATCTGACAAGATTCTTGGCATCATTTTCTGAAATTTCTCCAGAACCCGAAGATCCGATCCCAACGCCGCCCGAATCCAGCGACGAGGAGCCGGTGAAGGAGGTCGAGGAGGTGGCCGAGGTCCCAGTGAAAACCGGAGGATCGGGACGCAGGAGCATCCATAAGCGCAAGCTGGTGAAGGAGTCCGGCATGGATGAAGATGGCTTTCTAGGTGCGTGTCTCGCGCTGCCCGAGCGGGTTTTGAGAAATTTTGACTCCATCGCCTTGTTTTTCATGTCCAGTTACGCAAAACAACTGGGAGGACGCGAGTGGGTCCGAGGACAGCGTCAACGAGAACGAGGACCCAATCCCCAAGGCGAAGCTCGACAAGCCGAGCAAGATGGAGGAACCCGTGGAACCGAAGAAAGTGACCCCAAAGAGCAAGCAGGCCTCGCTCACCAGCTTCTTCAAGAAGAAGTGAAATTATTGTTATTACCACACATTGTTAGAAACACATAGAAATCCAGGACCGACCCAAATCTCAGTTCATGCTAATGCTATTAAAAGTGAATTTTGTTTAACGCCGAGTACTGAACGGATAATAATAATAACTCGGGAGACGTGCTCTTTTGCGCGATGCTTTCCGGCACGAAATTTTTCCCAAGTTATACCGTGACAATTAAATCAATGTTTGAATCAATGACAAAATCCTCGGATTCATCAACTCGTTTTTCATGAAATAGGACCCAGGGCTTAATTTAACAATTTCATGTAAATCCATGATATTTCTTCACTTCAACAATTTCATGTCATGGGACGTGAAATGATACTTGGTTAAGAAACTTAAACCAAGTTGAAAACCTCAACTCCGAACGGCTATCCTGGAGAATCACGGTTCATTTTTTAAACATCGAATCTTGTTTTTATGAAAATCTCACTCGATTATGAGGTGGCAATTACTGAATAATATTGGGCTGATGGAGTATACGTGGATATCATGTGCTTTTCACTGAAATTTCTCCGAAAGCAAACTTCCTCGGCATGATTTTTGCCCTCTGCCAAATTTATTTGTCAACACCTCTGTGAAGGCAAACCCCGGGTGATGAAAGACGCAAGTTTGATCGAGCCGTTAAAGCTTTCCTTGACACTGGAAAGCGATTTGCTTTTCAGACAAGTTTGCACAACCTGTTGTGTCACTTTCTCACGCAGACTCGACATTTCGCCACATCCGAAAAAACACGGCAAACACTGCCGAACAATTCAAGGGTTTCCGAAATATTCAAGGTTTCCATTTCATCGTATATCGACAATTAGAATTAATACTGACAGATGGATTTGAAGCTAAATCACCAATTTTTTGATGGATTTTAAAAAGATGTCCAACATTATAATTATAAGGTGTATTTTCGTCAAAAACATTTGCAAATGATGGTATTTTTTACAACCATATCCCCAATAATGCATTTTAATGGATTCTTTTTGAAAATTTGTAACAAAAAAGCTTTTCTACTGACTAATTTTTAAGCTAAATCCCCCCAATAATGAATTTTAATTGGTTTTTGAAATTTTTTTCAAACGTATACAGTATTATTAATGACGGATAGATTTTAGGGATTTTCTCGAAAAACAGTTTTTCGAATCATTGTAAACTAAATCACCAACAATGCATTGCAACGGATATCTTTTTTTAAATTCTGAACAAAAATGTTTTTCACCAAATGGTATTTTTGCAAGCCAAATCACCAATAATGTATGCAGTGGATTTTCAAAAACGTTTTTCAGCTAAATCTCCAACAATGAATTTTAATTGGTTTTAGATTTTTTTTCTTCAAACATACAGTATTATTAATGACGATATTAATGATAGATTTCAGAGATTTCCTCGAAAAAAGTTGTTCGAATCACTGTAAATTTTGTAAACTAAATCACCAACAATGCATTTCAAGGGATATCTTTTTTAAATTCTGAACAAAAATGTTTTTCACCAAATGGTATTTTTGTAAGCCGATTCACCAATAATGTATTTAGTGGATTTTCGAAAAGTTTTTCAACTGAGAGTTTTTTTTAGACAAAATATCCAATATTGCATTTCAATGGATTTTTTTTGTTAGGAATTTTTTTGCTTCCAACTTTCGGTATTTCTTAAGCTGAAATGCCATCAATGCATTTCTAAAAAATTCCCAACAATTGTTTTAACATATTCTCCAAAAATGCATTTAAAATTAATTCAAAAATATGTCAAACTGATTTTTTTTATAAAAATAATCCCCAATAATGCACCAGATGCTAACTCCGCAAGCCAATTTTGTTAAAAAGCATCCAATATTGCATTTCAATACATTTTAATGCTTCCAACCTTCGGTATTTCTTAAGTTGAATCGCCAACAATGGATTTAAAAAAAAATCCAAACAATTGTTTTAACATATTTTCCAATAATGCATTTAAAATTGATTCAAAAATATGTCAAACAGTTTTTTTAAAAAAAAATAATCCCCAATAATGCACCAGATGCTAACGCCGCGAGCTAATTTTGTTAAAAAGCAAACCCCAAAAATATTGCTTTCAAACACTATTTCACCAACAGGCTCGTATTTCAGAAAATGTGTATATCGTGTTTGCGCCGATAACTCCGCGCAAAAAACATGAAATCCCTACCGAGGCACTTCAAAAAAGCCACCCCGAACAGACTGCGAATATTTTTTGTTGGTCTCGGCAGGGTCAACAACCAGCCTCCCAGCTCGATTTTACATCTTTTTTCTTTTTTCAGGTCTCGTGTTCTGCGTTCACAGTCACGCGGGTTGCGCTCACCAATCCCGGTGGCATCAGCGTCTTCTTGGCACAGTCGCCTTGACACCGTTCTGCGGCAGCGTGAGCATAAAATCCAAAGTTTCATTTGAAGTTTTTGCAGATTCTCTTCCGGTCCGGTATCGGTCGGTGGGTGTGTGCGGCACGGCATCTTCCGCATCCATGGATCCGGATGTGCCGGATGTCCCGGATCAGTCGGCGGAGGTGAGTCCCGGCGCGAGCCGCAGGTGCCGTCTCCTCCTTGCGTCCGGCGTGGCCTGCCTGGGTGCGCTGATGGTGGGCCTGACCGGCGGTTACCCGTCTCCGGCCATCCCGGACCTGAACGCTCATCGCAACCCGTTCCACGTGGGTCCCGACGGCCAGTCGTGGTTCAGCGCCGTGGCCTACCTGGGCGCCATCGCCGGTTCTCTTCAGGCCGGCTTCCTGGTGGACTGCCTGGGGCGCAAGCTGGGCCTGATGGTGGCCCTGGTGCCCTACGCCCTGGGCTGGGTGGCCGTGGCCGCGGCCACCAACGAGCCGCTGCTCTTCCTGGGCCGCTTCCTCACCGGCATGTCCTGCCCGGTCATCTTCATCGCCATCAATGTGTACATCGTGGAGATTGCGCCGCCGGCCGTCCGCGGCGTCTTGGTCACCTTCAACCAGCTGTCCATGCAGGTTGGTAATTCAATTCAATACCCTTCAATCAGTTATGTAGCAACCATGTTGGTTGGCAATTCAATTCAATACCCTTCAAGCAGTTGTCAATTCAATTCAATATTCTTCAATCAGATATGTAGCAACCATGTAGGTTGGCAATTCAACTCAATTCAATCAGTTATGTAGCAACGATGTAGGTTGTCAATTCAATTCTCTTCAATCAGTTGTGTAGCAACTATGTAGGTTGTCAATTCAATTCAATGCCCTTCAATCAGTTGTGTAGCAACCATGTAGGCTGTCAATTCAACTCAATTCAATACTCTTCAATCAGTTATGTAGCAACCATGTAGGTTCTCACTTCAATCCAACTCAATTCAATACTCTTCAATCAGTTATGTAGCAACTATGTAGGTTGTCAATTCAATTCAATGCCCTTCAATCAGTTGTGTAACAACCATGTAGGCTGTCAATTCAACTCAATTCAATACTCTTCAATCAGTTATGTAGCAACCATGTAGGTTGTCAATTCAATACCCTTCAATCAGTTGTGTAGCAACCATGTAGGTTGTCAATTCAATACCCTTCAATCAGTTGTGTAGCAACCATGTAGATTGTCAATTCAACTCAATACTCTTCAATCAGTTGTGTAGCAACCATGTAGGTTGTTAATTCAATTCAATACTCTTCAATCAGTTGTATAGCAACCATGTAGGTTGTCAATTGAATTCCCTTCAATCAGTTGTGTAGCAACCATATATAGGTTGTCACTTCAATCCAACTCAATTCAATACCATTCAATCAGTTATGTAGCAACCATGTAGGTTGTCAATTCAGTACCACTGACTATTCCTCAACCATCTGTCCATGCAATGCATGCATGTTGTCAGTTGTTACAACAGTGACATCGGACATGGAATGATACTTGGTTGGGAAGCTTAAAACCTCAGGTTGATCAACTCCTTGGTTTGTGAAATAGGGTGTTGATGAGGACTTTCACAGCAAAGAAGCCATCTGTACAACATTTCTCCATTTTTGATCGGTTGATTTCTTCATCCTTAAAAATGATTTGATGTTTTCTTTATAAAGCGACTATATAGCCCGCACCTGCCAAGCCAGAAACTCTGCAAGTTGTGGTGCAATGGAGAGGCTGAAAGTACAAAGTGCCACAGCGGGTTCAGCGGTCGAGTGAGCAAAAAGCTACAACTAACAGATCTTGACAACCCGCTGCGGACTCCAGACCCCGAAGGCCGCGGTCGATTTCCCACTTGCCTGATCTTGACAAAACCTGGGAAAAGTGGATGTGATTTTAACAAAAAAACACCACACATAAATTGACTCGTATCATATGCGGTCAGATTTTTAAAAAAAACAAACAAAAAAAAACATTAATCCAGGGTGGGGTTCCAGGGATCAGGACCCCGTAAAATAGAAAATTTATGCTAGATAGATTGCAACAAAAAAATAAAAATTCATACTAGATAGAATGGTTAATAAATCGAAATTTTTGCAAAAAAATGCAAAAAGTAAACTGGTTTTGCAAATTGTTTGCAAAAAACTGCAAAAAGTAAACTGGTTTTTTCAAATTGTTTGCAAGAAAATGCAACAAGTAAACTGGTTTTGCAATCTTTTGCAAAGAAATGCGAAAAGTAACCTGGTTTTGCAAAACTTTTGCAAAAAAATGCAACAAGTACACTGGTTTTGCAAATTTTTTGCAAAGAAATGCAAAAAGTAAACTGGTTTTGCAAATTGTTTACAAAGAAATGCAAAAAGTAAACTGCTTGTGCAATTTTTTGCAAAAAAATGCAAAAAGTAAACTGGTTTTGCAAAATTTATGCAAAAAAATGCAAAAAAGTAAACTGGTTTTGCAAAACTTTTGCAAAGAAATTCAAAAAGTAAACTGGTTTTGTAAATTGTTTGCAAAAAAATGCAAAAAGTAAACTGGTTTTGCAAAACTTTTGCAAAGAAATGCGAAAAGTAAACTGGTTTTGCAAAACTTTTGCAAAGAAATGCAAAAAGTAAAGTGGTTTTGCAAATTGTTTGCAAAAAAATGCAAAAAGTAAACTGGTTTTGCAAAACTTTTGCAAAGAAATGCAAAAAGTAAACTGGTTTTGCAAATTTTTGGCAAAAAAAAATGCAAAAAAGTAAACTGGTTATGCAAAAAAGTAAACTGGTTTTGCAAACTTTTTGCAAAAAAATGCAATAAGTCAGCAAAGTAGCAAAAGCTGCCTTTTACAATAATTTTGCAAACAAATGTAAAAAAGTGAGCTGGTTTTGCCAATTTTTTTGCAAAAAATGAACACCTTTTGAAAAATGTTTTTAAAAAAATGCAAAAAATGAACTAGTTTTTGCAAATATTTGTTTAAACATGTATATTTAGGCCTCCATATACATACACGTGCTCACTGCAGACTTGAAAAGAGCTCATGTCATTTTCATGGTCGAAGTTTGGTGACGGACCCCGTTTGAAAAAAAAGCTCCTGACCTAGGCCCCTTGTGCCCTCACAGTAGTTACCCATCCAAATTCTGTTCTTCACTAACATCCTATTTTCCATCATCCTCAGCTGGGCATCTTCACCATCTACCTGGCCGGCTGGTACGTGCGCTGGAACTTCCTGACGGTGGTGTGCGCAGCGCCGGCGGTGCTTCTTGCCTCGCTGGTTGCCCCGCTGCCGGAGACTCCGCGTTGGCTGTTCATGAAGCAGCGTCCGGCGGCCGCGGCTCACTCGCTGGGCTGGTTCCGCGGCGCGGAGGAGCCGGGCCTGCAGCGCGAGCTCCACGAGATCCAGGCCAGCCTGCGCGAGCGGTCTGCGGCCGAGGAGGTCCTGAAAGCCGCGGCGGGCCCGGGCCTCGGACCACGCTTCGCCAAGTGCGTTACGCTGTTCTTCCTGCAGGAGTTCTCCGGCATCAACGTGGTGCGTACTTACACGGTGACCATCTTCCAGCAGACGGCCGGTGGCGCCGCGCTGCTCACGGCCAACGGCGAGGCGGTGGTCATCGGGGCGGCCATGGTCCTCAGCTCGGCGCTGTCCGTGGTGCTCATCGACCGCTTCCGGCGCCGCGTGCTTCTGGTGGCCTCCTTCCTGCTGATGGCCCTCGGCATGGGCGCCCTGGGCGGCTTCTTCCTGCTGCTGCGCACCAGCCGGGCCCTGGCCGAGGGGCTGTGGTGGCTGCCGCTGGCCTCCCTCGGCGTCTTCACCCTGGCCTACTCGGTGGGCTGCGGCCCGCTGCCGCACGCCATCACCAACGAGCTGTTTCCCACCAGGGCCCGGGGCCGCTCGTACAGCCTGTGCATAGCCGCGGACTACGCATTCGGCTTCCTGGTCATCAAGTGCTTCCCGTACCTGAACGCCGCCGTCGGGGACCACGGCACATTCTGGACCTTCGCGGCGGTGAGCCTTGCCGGAGCGGGCTTCGTCTTCTTCTGCGTGCCCGAGACCCTCGGCCGGTCCCTGGAGCAGCTGGAGCAGGCCTTCGAGCGCAACCGGGCCACCATCAACTCGTAGCAGTCAATTCAATTCAATTCAATTCAATTCAACTCAGTACCGTACTGTCAGTACCTTTCGGTACAGTAGAACCAATGGATGGATGAGTTTACTGTGATTTGGTTGCAAAATAACTCCATGTGCCAAATGGCCGCGGACTACGCCTTCGGCTTCCTGGTCATCAAGTGCTTCCCGTACCTGAACGCCGCTGTCGGGGACCACGGCACATTCTGGACCTTCGCGGCGGTGAGCCTTGCCGGAGCCGGCTTCGTCTTCTTCTGCGTGCCAGAGACCCTCGGCCGATCCCTGGAGCAGCTGGAACAGGCCTTCGAGCGCAACCGGGCCAGCATCAACTCGTAGCAGTCCAGTAGAACCAATGGATGGATGAGTTTACTGTGATTTGGATGCGAAATAACTCCGTGTGCCAAATGGACATCTGCGGTAGCTCCACGTGGACTCCTAGATTGGGGATGGAAAAGCGGCTTTATCCAGCGCTCCAAAGACAAAGGTGAATGCGGTGGAATTTCAGTTAAAAATCAACTGCTTTGTACGTGGATGTACAAAATATTTAGCATGCGATTAATCATTCCGCGGAGGGAAATGGATGCAGTTGAATGAATTGGATGCGTAGTAACGCTTTGTGGCAAAGCGGACAATAATGCGGTCATGCGCAATGAACTGTGTAAAAATCAGCGTTTTGTGGATAATTTTTAATAAATCCAATGTCAATGAACTTTTTTTAAAAATAACTTTTTGTGGATAAATGTTGAATGAAATTCAACCATTTTGTGGACAAATTAAATGTAATGTTATTTAATGCATGCGATCAATCATTCCGCGGAGTAACTATTTGTGCCAAAGCGGACAATAATGCGGTCATGCGCAATGAACTGTGTAAAAATCAGCGTTTTGTGGATATTTTTTGAATAAATCCAATGTCAATTAATTTTTTAAAAAATAACTTTTTGTGGATAAATGTTGAATGGAAATCAACAATTTTGTGGATAAATTAAATTTAATGTTATTTAATGTAAATTAAATTAGATAAAAAAATAAAATTTAATAAATTAAATAAAAAAAGTCGATTTTATCGAGTATTCCGAAGATGCATCCAAAATGGTTTCGCAAAACATTCCGACGCCAAACAGATTTTCTTGATAAATGATGACACCAAGACTAACTCTGGAAAGAGCCTTCCGTGCCACGATGTCCTCTTCTGCAGCCTCCAGGTCTTGCTTCCAGGCTCGGTGAATTAATAATTTTTTCTAAAATAATTCCTAACAAAATAATCACAAATCACGCTATTTAATGAATTAAAAAAAATAACAACAGAAGTTTTCCACTGACAGTATTTGACTAAATCGCCAAAAATGCATTTCAATGAAATTTTTTTAATAATTCCTAATAAAAAAATTGTTTCATAAAATTTCCTAACAGAACTGTTCCAGCTGCCAGCATTATGCTAACTACAAATCGCACCTAATGAATTTCGATAATTTATTATAAATGAAATTAAATGAATTAAAAAAATAACAACAGAAGTTTTCCACTGACAGTATATCGCCAAAAATGCATTTCAATGAATTTTTTCAATAATTCCTAATAAAATACTTGGATTATAAAATTTCTTACCAAAAGTGTTCCAGCTGCCAGCATTATGCTAACTACAAATCATACTTAATGAATTTCGATAGATTTATTACAAACGAAATTACCAACAATGCATTTTAATTATTTTGTTTTTTTAAACTTCTAACAAGAGTTTTTCAGCTGCCCGCATTTTTAAAACATTCCTACCTATTATTTTCCTAATAAAATTCCTAATAAAAAAATTGTTTCATAAAATTTCTTACCAAAACTGTTCCAGCTGCCAGCATTATGCGAACTAAAAATCCCACCTACTGCATTTCGATAGATTTATTAAAAATGAAATTGCATTTTCATTAAGTTTTTTAAAATTTCTAACAAAAGAGTTTTTCAGCTGCCCGTACTTTCATTTAAATTTTAATTAACTAATGTTTTAAAAATTCCTACCTATTATTTTCCTAATAAAATTCCTAATAAAAAAATTGTTTCATAAAATTCCTTAACAAAACTATTCCAGCTGCCAGCATTATGCTAACTAAAAATCACACCTAATGAATTTCGATAGATTTATTAAAAATGAAATTACCAACAATGCATTTTAATTTCTAACAAAAGATTTTTCAGCTGCCCGCATTTTCATTCAAATTTTAATTAACTAATTTTTTAAAAATTCCTACCTATTATTTTCCTAATAAAATTCCTAATAATTTTTTTTTATTTATAAAATTTCCTAATGCGATTAAATTGCATTATGCGAACTAAAAATCACACTTAATGAATTCTGATAGATTTATTAAAAATGAAATTGCATTTTAATTAAGTTTTTTAAAATTTCTAACGAAAGAGTTTTTCCGCTGCCCGCATTTTCATTGAAGTTTTAAATGACTAATTTCTAAAAAATTCCTACCAAAAAAGTTTTGCATTTTGCCGTATTTTTCACTACTCTACCGGTTCCTTCGGCGGTCCTGCCTCCACCTCCTTGGGGGCCTCCAGGTTCTTCTCCAGGTCCTCCAGGCTCATGCCCTTTGTCTCCGGCACGAAGAAGAACGCGAACAGCGCGGTGATGAGGCAGATGGCTCCGCCGGCCCAGAAGTTGCCGTAGTCTCCGACGATGAGCCGGATACTTACGAAGAACTTGGTTGTGATGAATCCGGTGATGCAGAGTGTGACGATGCCCATGGCGCTGGCCCGGCCGCGGGCCCTGGTGGGGAACATCTCGTTGGTCATGATGATGGGCATGGGTCCCATTCCTAGGGGGAAGGAGAACACGAGCAGCACCAGGCTGGTCAGCGGCAACCAGGACAGGTGGTCCGCGGCGAAGGCCGGGTTCCTGAAGCGCACGTAGTAGAAGGTGCCCAGGGCTGCCATACTTACGGCCATGGCCGCGCTGCTGCCGATGAGCAGGATGCGACGCGGCATCCGGTCTATGATGAGCATGCAGCACAGCGAGCCGGCCAGCAGCATGGCTCCCACGATGATGGTCTGCGTGTTGGGGTCCATGTGGCTGCCCGCAGACTGGAAGATGGACACCGTGTAGGACCGCACCACGTTGATGCCGGTGAACTCCTGCAGCGCGAACAGCATCTGCGAGACGAAGAAGCGCTTGGCCAGCGGGGCACGGAAGTACGCGCTCCAGGGAACCTTCTTCGAGGTCGACTCCATCGTGGCCTGGATCTTGGCAATCTCCTCGTCAACATTCACCTGCGGGAAGAAAATTAAGAAAATTAGATGAGCCATTACAGGGTACATACTCAAATTGACAAAATCATTTCCCTGACTTTCCCTGACAACCCGAGTCAATTTCCCTGACTTATAAATCGTCTAGAAAAGTTTTTTAAACCTGCTCATGAGAAAAATATAATGTTTATTAATATCAACTTTTGGAAATGGTCAGCAGAA
>JAQFYZ010004212.1:0-11570 GCA_034695085.1 Cylindroiulus punctatus | reverse complement strand
TTTAAAAAAAAAAAAAAAAAAAAAAAAAAAAAAAAAAATTAGTACCTAAGTTATCATATCTTATCGTGTTATGTCAAGCCTTTGTCAAGTGCTGAAGAGCTATTTACCTTTGGCAAGCTGTAAAGTGTATGTACGAATTATTTCTGCCAGAATAACGGGCGTTTAATGTCAAATCAAAGGCCCGTTCGGCAGGTGGTATAAGCAGCGGGGCATAATCGATGCTATAGCTGACATCAAGTTGCAGAATGGCCATTCCAGAGCCCCTTGTGATAACATCAACGTGACCCCATGGATTGGGAATCTGCAAGAATTTGGCGAAAATAAGCAATGTTTCTTGGCTTGTTTAGAGATTGAACAGACGTGGAGAAATCCTAATTACGTCAAAATACTGCAGCTGGAATAGGTTTTCTTCATTGACCACAAGAGTCTCTTCATTGTCCCCGGAAGATGCACTGACGCGCACCTTCATGTCAGTAATTTCGCGCAGCCTGGCCCGGAAGGAGAATTCCGTCAAGGCTTGCATGGCCACCAAGGTGTCCTTTCAGTGACAGACAACAAGAAAATATTTGGTCAGAATTACATCTTGAAACAGGTCTGAAGAAGGTACTGTATGGCTCGTACCTGAGTGGAAATGAAACCCCCATCAGTGGAGCGCATGACATTGAGGAACCTGACAATGTTTTCCTGCAGCAGTCCTTCTCTGGAAATGTACACCAGCAAAGCATAGGCCGTTGCTTCAACACTTAGGGCATCTGCCTTGGATGGCCTGTGCGCTTGCAAGAACAGTCTCTGGTTGTCAAAGTAGACTTCCGTTAGCGGGGCAGCGTGCGTTGACCAGTACACCATCTCCTCTGGAAGTAAGAGAAGCAAGGGATTTCTCAGCAAATCGTGTAAGCAGTTGATTAATGTCGTGATTGGCGACACGCACCTTGCTCTCTCTTCATTTTGTCCAAGTTCAAGAATGCCATTTCGCCTTCACTGCTGCCTGCCAATGTCAGGGCATAGGTCGTGATGGCCATCTCGTAGGGGTCAGTGAGGGCCAGAACACGGCCTTCCAGATAGCGGGTTGCTCTTGACCTGGCCGATGCTATGCGCACCCTGACATCACCAGGAATATTGCTGACTTCACACAGAGTTATGAGGACGAAGGCCGTGAGAGGAATATTGTTCAGATGTGGATGGTCATCAAAGGGCGCACTCTGGAAATGCATATTTTAGGTTTTACATTGTATTAGAGAAGTTTGCAGTCACTACAATACATGATGCAACATGTCGTCCTCTTACTTTGGAAGCCATTCGTGGATTGATGGGTATTTCCAGAACTTCGTAGAAGGCCCCTTCTGCTGTCTGGTATCTGACCAGCCACTCCATGGCCTCGACAATGATGTTGGCATCGATGGCAAAGTCGTTTTCCCAGTCTGAAAACCGACTTTGTTGGAAAACACGTACAACAGCTGCAGTTAGCCTGCAATGCCAACATTACGTCAACACCATGTTTGATTTGCAAGAACATTTCTGAGTCGAAGCTCTCAGTGACCTCTAAAGGCTCACCAAACGCTGGCTTCCTGGCCTTTCCACATGGAAAAGGAACCGTCCTGGTTTTGGAACATCATTAAATAGGCGTAATAGTAGTTGAGTTGCACCAGGGCTTGGGAGAGAACTGGCTTGGTCAGCTGGTTGGTCAGGCGGAGATACTGCACCATCCAAAGATTGGCCCCAAAGGTGAAGACAATGGGCTCGGCAGATTGCTCTGGTTTTCGCAATAAAACATCAGTTGTCACTGGCACGGTGTGGAAGGAAGGGCCAAAGACATCGCCTGGTAATGTAAAAAATGTAGAACTGCAATGTATTCTTATTCTTGATCGGATGAAAGGGTTCCTTTTTGCACTTGAGTTTGAGAAGGCGTTTGACGAAATATCAGTCAGAAATGTGAGCCCCCTACTAATGTTAAAAGTTCCAATTTAAAAGTTGTGGAGGAGGACGAAATTAATATAAAACAGGTTCACTTAGTACTGGAAGAAGTCTCTGTGAATCTTTTTTGTATATTTGGTACAGCATGTGTGGTGCACTGCTGCACAGCTTCAAAGCATGACAGTCAAACCAAAGTGAGCATGATGAACATTGGGCTTGTGACCATGCAGTCTAATCCTTAGCGATATACACATGTCAAAGATTTTATACGACTAGCATGTCATAGCCTTCAGGTTGACTGACTGGCTTCATTGTCTTGGGCAACGTGTGCTTTAGGGCAACTTGTATAGGGGAATACTCGTAGTGATATTTATAAGGCATTTGAGCAAATAGTGAGCAGATGAGACTTTCTACAGCAAAATGGTTTAAAAATGGAATGGTCATCGCATTTGAAACTCCAAAATACTCCCTAATTATTATTATTATGACAAATTGGACAAATTAATTTGCCAAAAATGCCTGCGTATTTTTTATATTATCATCAACTAAAAAGTTTCAATTTTTGAAAATCTGTGACGTTTTCATGGCCCTGTTTGAAGTGCAACTGATGGCAGTTGAAAATACTGTTGGTGCACCTACCAATCACTGAAATTCTGGCTTTTGGCGAGTCGAATAGAAATCTGCGCCATCTTGTATATGGAATTATTGGAGTTTCTGTCACGTTGATGTTGAGGAACTTCAGGGCTTGCGGCTGGGTCTTAAGGTCCAGCATGACGGACGTGTGCAGGAACTGAGAAGCCCCACTTGGCTGAAAGACCAAACGAAAATCAGAAACATGACCAGATTTTTGGACCAACACCGTACATTGGACGTACCTCAACAAGCACGGTAAACGTAGCGGAGTCTTTGTGGACGGCCGTGTGGGCTTCTACGGTGACTTCCACCTCCCCCACTTTGTTAATGACAATGGGCAGATACAGAGTAAGAACCGAACTTGGCTCTATCTAAACGAGTAAAACTATGGATTTAGTTGTTTTTGGTGCTTCGGCCACACGTTCAGTGCCGGATGGACCGGGCGGTCGGTGCCATACCCAGACTTGGTGCTGGTGCTCTCCGGAGGAAGTTCTCGGGTTGTAGGACAGGACAAAACCCTCGTCTTCAACATGGATGAATCTGTAATCTTCAGATGCCGGCAAGACAAAAGTGACGAATAGTCCCTGTGGCTCGTTGTTGAAGGCGTCCAAACGGATGCCCAGTTGCTCCCCCAATTTGCAGTAGGTTGGCATGTCAGCGTTCAAGAAAAACGGCTTCACACCTGCAAACTTTAAGAAAATAATAGGATTTAGCAATAATATATTGAAAAAAATTAAGGAATGTCATTGTTCGTTGCCTGCAACAAACAACATTGAGGTATTTAGTGGTCTTGGAGGTCATCAAATGAAATCCAGATCATGGAAGTCATGGAAAGACATGAAATTTCCATTCAAATCATTGAATTTTTTCCTTTGGTGGCCTTCTAACTTTGGGAAAACAATAGGATTCAGCAATAAAACATTGAAAAAAATCAAAGAATGTCATTGTTTGTTGACTGCAACAAGCAACTTTGAGAAGGTTACCAGTCTTGGAATGAAATGAAATGAAATGAAATTCAGATCATGGAAGTCATTCAAAAGTCATGAAGAATCTGATGACAAAACTAGAACGGCCCCATATTCTATTTGGCATTGAAAATTGTTGAAAGGCCATGGAAAAATCATTGACAAGTCATGAAATCTACAATATGCGCCCCGTCGTTATTGGCTGAAACAAGAAACTTACAAAAACAGGTTGCTCCATGATGCTGAGACCATAGGTGGGATCGGTCCTGAAGGCGAAAATCAGCCAATTGGAGGGGCGATTGGGCACCGGAAATGACTTGAAGTCATAGCGTTCCGAATTGAAATGGGACCAGCCCCAGTCTCCCTCGGCAATGTCATAGAATTGGTTGACCCGGCTTCTTCTGTACACCCTGTATTCCTTCCAGGCTGCCCAGTCAATCTCTGCAACACCTGTCAGAAACAGCTGTCTGAGCAACGGCAAATTATGTTTGATTTTTCATTAGCTGTAAGCAATGCGATTTACAGTTAATTTCGTCGAATCCATTGCTGCATTGCTTGATGCCGTCACACGTGCCATTGACGGGGTAGCAGCCCCCATTCATACAGGAAGCGAAACCAGGAAGCAAGGTGCATCTGTCTGTCAGGACACACCAAATGCACCTCATAAATATTTATTACCACACTTGTCAATTCAATCCGTATACGTGTATTTTCGAGAAGAAACCTGCTGTTTGAGGCATGTTGGCATCAGAGAAGACCAGCGTCCCAGCCCTGGAGAAGGTCGACGTGTCATCCCTGGCCCAATCTGAAGACGCGTAGTGGACGATCTTGTCCGGGGTCAGGTCAGGGTGCATCCACTTCACGAAGGGCAGTTTCTGCTCGTCACTGTCGTAGTCGAATAGATTTTCCATCACCTGTTGAATTGAAAGGAACGAATCTTGAGTTTCCATAAATTGCAGAAAAATTATGGCGAAGTTTAGATCTTCTGAGTATTGTCATCAGTTAGTAGGGAGCAAGGTTGACCAAATGATGGCGAATAAGGACAATGGGATGTGGGAATCAACCAAATGCAGAGCCATCACTACTTTTGATAAACTACAGTTTATGCCCCACTCATCAAGCGTGCTGCCACTGTGTGCATGTACTATTTAAACTGTACTTGTCACCTGTCCTAGCTGTTGGAATCAACCCATTCTCTTTATTTAATATGTTTGCGATTTTTGTGGTGAAATTAATCTTAACCTAACCTAAAAACATAATTTCTTCATCAGCTGCCCAACCGCCTGGCAATCACTGCCTGCCTGCAAGCAATTTGGAGCAGTCAACTTTCTTATGTTGTCTATACACTGTAGATACCTTAGTGACCATTATTTTTTAATTGGAAATTTGGATTGAAATTCATATCCTCTGAAATTTTGCAACACATTTTGCCAAAGATGATACTTCAATTACTAAAGTTTGTCCATGGGTCACTTTGATACTTAGTTTTGGAGTCCTTAATTATTTCAATTCAGGAAAAAATGGTACAATTTGGTAATTAAGCATTGAACAACATTAGTGGCATGTAGTGAAGCCAAAAGCTATACAGTGAAACATTGGGACCCTTATCAATCTTTCGAGACACCTTCAGGGAACAACGAATAATTCAATGCTTCTTGTTCAAATTAAAGCTTTCGAATAAAAATTACATTGTTACACATTGCACTCTTTGATCAGACAGTATCACACATTGCACTCTTTGATCAGACATTGTCACACATTGCACTCTTTGATCATCCATTGCTTACCATCGCTGGAGTGAAGTCTGCTCCACATTTGTGGCAAAATGTGTCGGCGTCTTGGACCGCAAACCCCACCAGACCCCCTTCGCGGCCGTTCACTCCAAACTCGACAGTTGTGCCGCTTTTGTCTTTGGATTTGGTAGCTCGAAATCCCATCTGGAAACAAAACACCTTTACAAAATGCGAGTCAAAAATTTGGGAAGATGGATTCGGTTTCTGCTTGCCTCGTATTCGTTGAGAGATTTGACCGGTATGGTAACGCTGTCAGATATGACTAGGCCATCGAGTGTCACGTGGTATACCAGAACCTTGAAACTTGGTACCATTTCACTGGAGACAGGAATACTGAAGGTCTTGATGGGATGGAAGAGGATTTCACCCTTCTCTTTTCCACTGTGGAGGACCAGGCCCTTGGACATGATCTAAAGCAAGGCACTGACATTTCAGTAATGGGATTTTTGGATGTTGACATGCTGATGCTCAAGGACATGATGTGTACCACGTATGTGAATGACTCCATGTAGAAGTCGGCCCTGACGTGAACTATGACATAATGGCCCACTTGAGCAGGCGTGGAACTGGCATGGACGAAGATGCTCCTGTTGTTGAAAGTGGAGTAAGCTGCTGCCAGAAGCTCGGTCCTTGCCTGGGATTCACTGTCTTCGTAAACTGCCTGGTCAAGTACGATAGGAATTTGCAGATTGCAGAAAAAATACTTTGTTTTTTCAGGAAAAACATGTTACCCTGCAATTTACCCACATTTAGTATTAAATAGCGAGCGTTTGCAGGCGTCTCAACTTCGATCTTGAGGACTCCTTCATCAGAAAACCTGTCGTTGATGACCTCCAAGACCTGCCTGTCGCCATTGGACAAGATGAAGCTCGATGTCACTGTCAACAGGGACTGGGCCAGCCTGTCTTCTGACAGGGCAACGGCGTTGTTGTGCGAAATCGATATCTGTGAAGGCAAATTCATGGTGACCTTTGACGTCTAGTCAAGGTGTCAAAAAGTGTCTACAGATTTTAAGACAACATACGTGCGCCTGAAATGGCATCCCCGGCTTGAAGATTTTGTTTCTGGAACCCAGGAATTGCAACCGCAATTGGGAGTCCATGATGTAGATGGAGCCATAGCCCTCACTGTGCAAGTCCATCAGCTGGTCCCACACAAACACCCGGATCCTCAGCACCTTTCCCACTAGGTAGTTGACGTTATCGTAGAGATCTGCCAGATTATACTCGAATTCGTAACTGCCCAAGAACTGAAATCATAGAAGGTTTTGGTGAATATGGTGGCAATGATGGGTGCAATTTCGATATTATTCCGTGATATTCTATACAGAAATATTAGGCTCCTTGCTGCCCCTAGATGCAAACTCTGCTCCTAGTTGACATTCTTTTATATTTAAGTTGCCTATATACATTCTTCTACACGTATAATATATTGTTATATTATGTGCAATTCGAATATACGGTGTACTCATGACTATGTATAAATATTATGTGCATTTTTGGTGTATGCACACATTTGGATTATGTGCACATATTTTCTGGAAATTGTACACGACCATAACAACCATAACACATATTCAATTTAGATCTCATAAGCACCTCTAAGTTAATTTAACCTATTAGGGGATATCCCGTTGTAAAGCCTGGCTTATTGGATTTCAATAATACGGTGCAAAACCAGCTCTGCTCTGCTGGCTGTAATCCAAACGTAGAACGCTTCAGAGAAACTGATCTGATTAAGCGCATCCTGGATTTACTAACTTCTGAGATAAATCTCCATGGAAGCTTCTGTAGTTAGCTACTCAACTATGATGCAAAGATGAATCACTCGCAATGAATGTGCACTTATAGAAATGTAGGAAACATCTGAAATTTCCCGTTTTATGTCAATTTGTTTGTCTTAAATTAATTTCAAAATAATTTTATTAGAGATGGATGTCCTTGTATGTGACTGATGAGCTAATGTGTAATATGATGCGGTGCAGCAAGTTAGCACAAAAGAATCACCTGCAATGAGTAAAGCTGGGGAACTGAAGCTTCGGTAGGTGATGGGTTAATCTCGAAATAAAATGTGATTGAATGCTTGTGCACGTACTTACGGGATCCAAAATTTCTTCGTACAAAAAGTGCGAGCTTTCTGGCGCACTGGGCTTGCCCAAGTCGTCGGCGTAGATCTTGATGGTGGCATTTCCGCGAATGTAACTGTTGCTCCCGTAAATGGCGATCATGGTGCCCCTGAAGCTGCCCTCATGACTTAGCATAAATTCTTGGTTGAAGACGTACACCTCGAACTTGGGAACATCGAATTTCTCGACTAGGAACTCTTTTTCTTCCACCTGACCAAAGGCGTCCACTTGCACCTTCCACCAGCCAGTGGCCGAGTATTCGGGCATGTCGTAAGAGGCCGTGCCCACACCTGTTGGGACAGTCGAGGGACTTCTGAGTGATTTGTTTTTCAAATTTCCGTCTATTGCATTGCTATCCACTGAGATGCTTACCAATGTTCAGTTGCAGTGATGGGAATCCGGTCATCACGTACCCCTTCGGATCCTGCAAAAATGGATGGTGGTCTCAGCAGGAGTATACATGTAGATAGCTCAGTGAAATGATAAAATTTAACACTAACTAGAATGTTCACGTTAACAGATCCTCCGTATGGTTTCATGTCCAATGTGAAAATTAACACCCGAATTAAAACTGGAACGAAAACAAACAGCTTGAGGTTAACTGTACAATTTAAATAGTTGTCCATATTAGCTAAATTTAGCAAATGTTTGTGTACGCAACCCATTCCTGTGAACCTATAGGATGTGCTACGGAATATGCCCTGCTTCAGATGAGCGCGAAAGATATACAATTTTTATATTTCAACCCTATACGTGTGTAGACAAAATTTATCCTTTTTTGTTTTTTCTTGTTTACCCTAACCTAAACTAACCCAAAAACTGGGGCCAGCTAAGGAGACTTTCTATTAGTGTCTATGCTGGAGTAACTATAGGCACTTTTCGAAGTGTATCTACACTATATTTTGTATCAAAACAAAGTATAACATATTCTTTGTTGGTTTAGTAAAACTTTCCTATACCAAATGTTGAAGTATTTCATGAATAACCATGGCATATGCCCTACTCCAAATGTGCACGTAATATATACATTTCTACGCCATTTCTCCGACTAGAATTCCAGTTATCGGGATTTATCTTTAACATAAATGCAATTCCTTCATCTAACTGCCATCTAGAACCTTCAGGCAATCACTGTCAGTCTAGGAGCATTACAGGTAAGCCCACTTTCAGGGGCATACACCCTATGAGGAAAGTCATTGATCCCAATGGTGAAATGCTTTTAAATAATCAAAATGAAAAGATTGCAGTGTGTAGGCCTATGATAAAATGTCATATTCGACATAACTATTATAAGGTGGATTTAATGAATCCTTTTCTCCGCCCCAACTGAATTTCGTCGATTATGGGCTTGACCGTGTATTGTGCTAAATTGGAACTACTGAGGGGGAAATTACAGCGTGCAATATCAGGGAACCGTATGTTCTATTATGGTGCCTTTATGGGTTTGTTCGTAGCTTTTGACTGCTGGATTACAGTTATTTCCATTGTGATCCCGCCATGACATGCCCCCAAAATGCAAACGTATTAATCACTGACCTTTTGAAAAGCAGTTGTAAACCGGACGATTTGTGTGGATGATAATTGTGAGGAAGCGTGATGCTAATTGCAATTCCGCCGAATGATTGAAACCAGCTCCCAGTATATCATTTGCATTTCCTTCTACTCTCAGTACGTACGATCCTGGCACGCTCGTGGCAGGAATCTGAATATTTGAAGAAAAAAAATTGCTGTGAAGGATGCTAGGTGTGGCCAAACATTTGGCATGGTGATCCGTGGTACATACGGTTTTGGAATGCATACTATTCATTTAAGGAAATACGCTTAAATCGATATGTGTTCGTGTTTTTTTTTTCAAATTTATACATGATGAATTAAGGGAACCATGCTGTGCATTTTTGGGGCATTTTGTTTAAAATTGTCGGTATGTGATTGATGGGAATTGTTTGAGGGGATGGCTTGATTGGATGGCAGCAATAGATGCTGTCCTTTTCATGAAAATAATGGGTGAATATCGCACGTGAATGGCGAATTAGATTGCAATTTTCATGTAAACCCTTTGTTGTATTCTCGAGTCTAGACTCGATTGTTTCCAACCCATTGTCACGTGACAAATATGCTAGTCGTTGCTAAGTAGTGTCATTTGCAGACCTCATCACGATGAGTTGGCGCTCTAAAAGGATCATTAATTTGCTTTACATTCGACTAGCTTTGAGTGCCAAATTAATTATACTATAGCAATATGGAATTATAGAAGTATAACATTAGTAACCATCATGCAAGTTATTGTGCATATTTGCTGATGTTTGTTATGGAAACGGGTAAACGGAGTCATGCAGAATTTCAAATGCAACCTTTTAAGCATCACCATTTCATTTTGTGTTTGATAATTATTATTTCAAGACATCAGCACAAAAAGGATTGGCCTAATAATCAATTTCACCATTCCCAACAATTGAACTTTATTATGAAAAAAAGACTCGCGTTTTTATTCAATTTCAAAGTTAATAGGTCTTTTCTTTAATTGAAAATTTAAAACGTATTTGGCAATATGCTACGAATAGAATCCCGCTATTTAATCATCAATATATTTTGGAAAACTGGGTAACTCAGTTAATTTTGCTTTCAGAAATTGGTAGTCACCACAAATTAAATGTCATCAAGTGCTGAAGCAGCGCCAAATTTCAATCACTTCAATTAGAAACAGCTTGCAATATTTGAAAATCTAAGCTGTTGTGCCGAGTCCAATTTGCATTTTTCCATGGAACTTGACAGGAAATTTATCTCGAATATAGATGACGTCAGTTTCAGCAGACTTCGACTGCTGAAAGGGGCAGGTCAAGCGTGATAATCAGTTTTCCTATATTTTCCTTCAACTTGTCAAAATGTTTGGGTTACTGCCAGTGGCTATAGTTTGTTTTTCAGTATTATTTTGATGCAACTCTTGCGCTTGTTTACCTTTCACAAACGCGCCCATTATCGGCACATAAAATGGGAAACCTGGTGTCGATGCTTCGTCGAATGGATGGATTGATTGTGATGGATGCACAAAATGCCAAAATTTGCGTTATTTCGCCAAGTTGTTGTTACAGGTGTCGCGTTGGAATGATTTATGAGCTTGGCCGTTTTTACCTGCTTTTATTGAAATTTTCACTAAACATGTGCACGCCTTTTCCCTCACCCTGCCATAAAGCGCGATGCCTAACTGCATTATTTGCGAATATAAAGCAGTGCTTGTGTGATTGACGTACGTTTGCCATGTTATATAGCTTCGCGAAATAGGAAACTATTCGTAATTTCACACGTACAGTATTATGATCGCAAAATATTGCCAACTGCGTTTTCGTTCCGAATAAGCAGTATGCACGTTTAGGTTATTTTTTTTTATCAAACAGGGACATGGAAGTCATGGCAGAGTCCTTGAATTGCCATTAATGTCACGGCATTTTTGCCTTTGATTGATTCACTGGAGATTTTAGTAGTCAGATTTACTTCATCCTTTGATGTACAGATTGTTGGTTCTATGATAGCACACCAATACCATCCAAAATGTGTTAAAATACTGAGTATACGTTCAAGTATGACGTCATCAATCATGGGTACTCAGTACACACCCTGGATTAACAAGCAATTGTGACATCTAGCTTAAATTTTGCCTTACTAAAAGAAGCTTAAGAATGTCAGTTTACCTTCATCAACATTGTGTCGGTGTCGCCGGATTCGTAAATCTTTTCAGCAGATGCTATTTCTGTGCCGTCTCTCGAAATAAACGCTTGTATTTGGCAACTCGGAGCTGACTTTAGTAAACTAACTGCTAATGCATATACACTGCCTGGACGAAGTAGTTTAGATGCTATGATGACGTATGATCTGAAACAGAAAATATACAACAATAAATCATACTTATCGAATTTTTCAAGCTTTGTAAGTTGCATTTTTCAATTTACATGTGCCCTGCACCAAGTATGCACAAAATATGTCTATTCCACCTCTACTTTTTAGTAGACAAAATAATACATGTCCTAGTTGTAGGAATTTATCCTTTTTTGTGCTTGGCCTAATCTAACCTCCCTTATGGAAAAAACTGGTTGCAAACTGGTGAAATCTGTTAGTAAACTGAGAGACTGGTAGTAAATTGGTAGTAAA
>JAQFYZ010004211.1:0-11573 GCA_034695085.1 Cylindroiulus punctatus | reverse complement strand
AACGAACATTTTTACAGCCAATCAGAGAGATTCGGCTTATCGACGTACTGTTTCAGGAGTTTCAGCGGTAAGAGGAAAACGGCTGCTATGCTCGATATGTTACAGGAAGGACGAATCGCAAACAGGAAATTGCATCCTATTGGTCGATCTGAACGACGCCATTTTTTCGTTCTTTTGTCGAGACGACTATAGCGCCACCTAGCGATGTAAATGGGGTGAAAGAGAAAAGGTCAACGTTACTCAGTCGTTGAAAGTCTGAATTAAGCTCACTTCGTCCAATTTAACTCTCAATTTTCACAAATGGTGATATTAGCCAGTGGGGACCAGCATCCGACATTCTTCTACTTCTCCATGGTGGATTTGTTTAAGGAAAAGGTTCAATGGAGCGAGTTAGAATAATAACAATAACAACGGGGCCTATGTGGCATATGTGGGAGTGACATTGTTAGCCTGACTGGGCCCTTACTGCTTTCATTTGTTGGGATTTCTTTAGCCCGCAAAGACTTCCCTATTCTGCGTCAAGATGGCGAATGATCCGGACTAGTGGAGCGCCGTAAAAGCTAACGAAGCGTAGGCTAACACTGCAACATAAACATGATGTACACCCTCGAGTAATCAACTCGCAGTCATACCCATGTTGGCTATGCTGCACCTTCAATTAGCTAAAAGTGACCCATTCGAAGCGTTTATTTGCATTCTGCAGTTGCCCCATGTATTACATGTACATTATATACTTCATTATTATACTTCATTACATGTACATGTAATGATGGTCTCAACTGATGCCAGTGGTCGCAAAACGTGCTTCGGAATATTTCCATCTATTAACGATGACCAGAATGGTCAACAGCTTTTGTGATCAAACGGAGCAACACCACACTAAAAACACTGTCTGAGTTGCATATACATGTAAAGTGACTTAATTTTGCAAAGGCATCTTAATTTCAGATTTTTTTCAAAATTAAGTCTTTTAAAGTGCTGACTTCGTACACCGTGCCAATTTAAAGATATTTAAAACATCTAAATGCTTCTTCGTGTCTTGATTTCAGACAGCGAGAAGTCACGTCCCATGTATGTGTTTCAAATTCAGTCATCTGCCAATGACGTCATTTTCTGTCGACTTCCTTCCTGCTCTCCCTCCTCAATGTTTGTCTTTGGCTGTCATTGGTGACCGAGTTTAAGATGATTGTAAATGTGTAATTTTTGGTTATAATACAATATTTCTACCTCGCGCAGATTTCCTTAATAGTAACATTAAACAGATTTTATGAACATGCCTCATAATTCAGTTATGTTACGTAACTAAAAGTAGAAATGTTAAGACAGTTGTAGGGTATACATTTAAGACACTGAATTTCAAGACGGCCTAAAGGTATGAATCCTGTCTACAACGAAAAAACACTTTTAAGTGTCTGAAAATTAGACATTTGTTTTTACAGTGCGTGAGTTTTTTCTCTCCAGGCGGATGAACCCTTGACCTTATTGATTAGTTTCACCAACCTCTTATCGAACGTATTCTCTGTGGTCAGCAACACATACCAGGCTGTATTTTTAAGGGATTTGGTTAAGACCCTAATTTTACACTTGACAAACTTTCCAAAGGGCTGAGAGGTGAAACTAGGTGTTCGTGAGTGGTGGTCAGCTAAGATAATAAGGTGTCCATCAGCAGAGGGGAGACATTGAAAAGAGGATTAAATCGCCAGAAAATGTGACTTAAGTCCAATGGATTTAATATGCTCGGGGATTTCGATTGACAGTGGGTCAAGATTGGGGCCCACCTGCGTTCAGGTGGTCAGGTGGTTCGCAATGGGTCCATCTATTTTGGCTCATCCACATTGGCCAGATTAAGAGGAATTTGTGCTGATGCCTGACAAGTGGCAAGAAGCAAAAGACAAATAAATCGTTGGAGGAAATAACAACAACCTCCGAGCTGAGGTGTAGATTTGGGAGATTATGGGTAGGTGAGATTGACGAAAATCGTGAATTGGCAGTGGAAAACGAAGAGAAGGGCATGCATGGGAATGTACGACTATTTACATTAGGGACCTTCCCAAAAGGTAAAACTGAACATGACAAAGGAATGTTTTGTTAGTGCATTGAAAACGTTCAGGACTTCATTATGGAAACAGGCGTGAAATCAACGAGAATTCCAGGAAAGATAAGAAAAATTCAGAAACACGATTCACGCCCCTGGCCTACATGTACGTCCATGCTAGAATTTGTGCATTTCGCGAATGAAAATTTGAATTCTGGGAAAATGTAATACGATGTGTGTTTTATTGCTAGAAATCAACGCGTGCTTATTCGGCGAAGAGCTCAGAACAAAGATTTATGAAGGAAAATTCGCAGAAACTGACGCAGATATGAATGACAAAATTTAGTTTGTTAGCAGATGACACCAGCGAACGTGTAATATGCCTATGATCATAGTGTGGCGCCATCTATGATCAACGCGAGGTCTGCCCTTCGAATACCTACGTGTAGTACTGGTAAGAAAAATGTGATGAAAGTCTAAATTGGTTGGGGGACACATTCGAGACAGCTTAAGCAGCGAAATGTCCCGAGTTTGTTTTTCTCCCCTGACAAATGAAGGCTATGAACAAGAATCTCATCCCAGCTGAAATAGGGAAATTTTTGCAAATTGATTAGCTGCCATGCACGACATCCTTCCCTAGACGCTTTAGATGATCCGTCAGGATCCCCATGTTATCATTTTACAGTCTCACTGCTAACATCTACCGATGAAAATTATTTAAAAAAATTGCCATTGTGGAATAGCAATTTCCAGATCCAGTGAGGGTCGTTCGCCAACTCGCCTTTGTTATATACAGTAGCTAATGAGTTGCTTCCATTACACTAGCTTCAACTACTCGGTTATTAATGAACGAGCCCCGTAGCTGCTCCATGGGCTCCGCCGTGGCCTATGATTAGCCTTTTTTGCCAGATAAGATAAACTACCCCAATTTAATTCCTATTAAAATCGTTTTGGCAATGGCACCTGTTTCGTGTTCGTTATAATTATGATATGTTCATTCTGGCAGGCTTTTCCCCCTTCCCTCGTAATTATGAGCGATCATCACTCACTAGTATACGTTTACCCTCCAACAGGCAGCGGGGTTTTTTAAGTTTAACATTTAAACTTTTCCTAAAAATAGTGAATTTCAACGCCTAGCTATGTTTAGAGCGCCATGAGAGGAAACGGTTTTCAATGTTGGCGTCAAAATCCATCTTGTTTTAAAAATGCACCAATCTCGTTGGTGCGCTGTTGTCTCGCACGGGTCTCGCCTTATAAATTACAATTTGCCACCGTTTCAGTGTATTTGGGATAAAGATGTAAACTAGTGAGCCATTTTAGTTGGCCGAACGCCTAAACTAATTGTTGTAGCCTAAAAATACCCCAGGATTGGCAGAATGTTGAGCGTTTCCACACTTAGTGACAAACGAGTAAAAACGCACAAAATATTTTCAACCCGAAAATGTAAATATGCTCGAGCATGGGAGGCCCAACCCTTTAATGTAGCCGCTAGAATACCATAACACGGTCCCAGAGACGTGTACTCGCATACCCATGCATCAGTTTGTAGCTCAATGATATAACCATAAGACCATAAGACACCATAAGTAAGGTAGTACTTTCTGTGCAGCATCGTGCAAAGATGTGCATTGGAGAACAAGGGAAACGCTTTGAACATTTACTTTGAAGACGTTTGTTTTGTAGTGTCATTTCTGGTTACCTTGAACCAGACTCCCAGTAAGGGACAACTTAAGGTGCTTCCATTGCAAAACTGGGGTCTGGTCCACTACATTCACCCTCCTATCACTATCTACTATCATCGCTACTCGCACCATCCATTGCACACATAATGTGAATTTATTATTCTTTATTATTATTACACATAATGTGAGGAAGCAATGCATTTAGACTAATATCGACATGCTCTACAACTCTCAAATTGGGACCATATGTCTGTTTTGCATCCTTCAAGTACTTCCTGTTGGAATGACTTTGATAGCATGGTCCAAGGTTACGTGGATTTGCACCATTGGAATGTGCACCTCTGACTTCCTATATACATGTGCAGACAGAATTGCCATACCTACCATACAGTGTGAACCTCAATTCCTCGTTCTTAACTTAGCCATTAATACCTCTACCATAAAGTTTGAGGCAATTCCACATTCGCGACCTTTGGACAGGATATTTTCACGAATGTGGCAGGCTATCGATCATCGTTAATACATCGTATACATGACTGCGATATCATTTTTGTTTTTGAAAAAGAGTCAAATGGCCATTAGGTCAGGTATTTTCGAGATAATGCTAGCTCTCATTAGCCTTTTTCAGGCACATCTTAGTGAAGAATAGCGCTGTATAGTATAACTCGGGTGTTTTTTGCAGGCGCTGAAAATATGAGGCCATTTGTCTCGATTAATATTTTGAAAAATTGGTCATTTTTGATGGCAGTCGACGTTGACAGCCACGGAATAGCACTTCCTGATATTCATTCGCTATCATCGATATTGTCAGCCGAAACTAGTCCTGTCAGCCTAATCTTTAGATTGATGTTTGTTCCGAAACACTCGAATTGCGAGGGCTATATATTATTGCAGGAGGGAATGAATTTAATTAAAAACAATATTTCAATCTCGAGCCAGAAATGGTGTCGGGCATATTATTTCACACTTCATTTATTTTTTTGTTTGTTTGCCTTTTTGCGCGGATTTTTTACGACAAAGAGTAGTTGCTGTAAAAATGGCACATCATTGAATGGCTGCAATCCGGGTTGGAAACCTCATCACCGAGCTTTAAAAACCGAGTATGATTTACGAAGTTATGCCGCTGTCTGCATTTCTGAGCCAATTTCTGACTGGAGCAGCTTATTTGTTGGCATTAGCAGCAGCAGATACTAAGTGCATCGTTCGCGGCCAAATGCATCGATAATGGCAGCTCGAGGTAATCTCATCACCGATTATGACGTTTATGCGAATTTGGTGATCACAATTTAGTGCTCCCTTCATTTCTAATCCGCCGTTATCGGTGAACGACTAGGATTGCGATGCGTGGCTGCTCCTTAATAAACAATGTGTCCAACAAAATAACGTTGAAGCAACCTCATTGCTTTTCAGATAACAGTCTGCATGCTCGCAAAAGTAATATCAATAAGAAGTGGGAAAGCTGCAATTACTGAAAAATGTTTTTTAATTAAAATATTAGCAGATGGTATGACGCGTGACATAGATACAGTAAAAAGTTTCGGAATTTTTAGGTTATTGAAGTAACCCACGTGTATCAAATTTGCCTTAAAATGGCGCGGTGCAATTTCGCTGGATAGCCCATAAAACGACAAATTTCGATCATTGGCCAGCTGCGCCAATCCGACTACTGATGCCTGCCTGCTATTGCACTGTAATCGAACGATACTGTGAAATATGGCAGAACTTGCTTGCATGCAAAGCCTTGTGTTCGAAGATTTGTCCAAAGAATTTTTCGAAATTGTACTCAAAAAGTTAAAGAGACTGGATATTTATCATTGGTCCGGCCCCTACATACCCTGAAGGGTACAAATGTTGTGAAACTATATACACACCCTATGGGTACATGTGTTGATTGCACATGTACGTGCAATCAACACATGTAACGTGTAACGTGTGTAAAAAGAGAAAAATTAAAAGAATAAAATGTAACATTTTTGCAGATACAGTATATTTTGTGAGAATTTTGATGAACTAAGAATCAATTGCATAACATTTGCATGTGACAAAATGTGACAGATGTCCAAATCTTGGATGTGACAAAATATGACATAGCTGGCCACATGCCTGGGTTGGTCTACTTTACGATCGTCATTTGACTTATTGGGCCATATCGCTCGTAATTGGTGCAAATGGGCACGACGAAAACGTCAGCTCGTCAGTGGTGTTTGCTTCCCAAATACATTCATTCGCATACTTCGGGAGAAATAAATTTCAGCGACGCAGGCTGAAATCAGGCTCGAAATTAATCCTGAATTATATTAATAACCGCCGCTGGCTGGTGCGCCTATATATTTTGAGCTGATTTTGAGCAAAGAGGGAATGTACAAAAGGAGGGTGGTTGGCAAAGAAACAAAAGGAGGGTTCATTGGGTATGCATACCACGCTAACAAGCTGCTTCATTATAAGCCAACACGGGGACGCTAATAGACATTCCGCATGCATCTATACATCTACCCGTTGATTTTAGACAGTGATTCGGCTTTAATTGTGTATTAGAAGGGGGTTTTCATAGCGGGCTAACAAGGGGTTTCAGCCCAGGTGTTTCTGCCACAGTCATTCCGAGAGACCTACATTGGCGTTATAGACATTTAGCGTGTGCGACCCCCATAAGGAAGAGAAAAGGACGTTATCTAAACTAATTATTTTAACTAACCCGCCATGCGAGCAACCCAAATCCATGTTAACTGAATCCGCCCACCAAGCGTGCCAATCGATACAGTTGCTGCGGCGCTCCCTCTCATCGACGCGCCCCCTGGCGGCGGAATTTTCCGCTGAATATTTCATGGAATTTCTAGCTGCTGCCTTTAATTAAAACGGCGCTGGTCGATAAGCGTTCGTCGGGGCTTTTACTTTGTCTTTACCCATGTGAAAAAGTCATGCAGAAATCTGCAGAAAAAAATGAACCCGAAATAATTCTGCGGAAATTTATGCTTTTTCTGCAGAAAATTTTCTGGACAAAATATTCTGCATGCAGAAAAAATTGGGACCCCAACAAATTGTGCAGAAAAAATCTGGACCCCAAAACATTCTGCAGAAAAAATTGGGACCCCAAAAAATTTCTGCAGAAAAAATTGGGACCCCAACAAATTGTGCAGAAAAAATTGGGACCCCAACAAATTGTGCAGAAAAAATCTGGGGTGGCTCAGACGGTAAGGCACCAAGCTGTCCAACAATATACCCATGGTTCGATTCCCAGTAGTGCCAATTTTTTTTAAAAATGTAAATGACAGAATATTTTCTGCATACTTTATTCTGCCGAATATTTTCGGTTTGGTTCTGCAGAAAAACTGTGCAGAAAATCTTCCGCACAAATATTTCTGCACATTATATTCTGCAGCAATGTTTCTGCAGGATATTATTTGCAGAATAACTGATCAATTTTCTGCAGAATTCCGCATAGGTTTCTGCAGAATGTGCAGAAACTTTCATATGGGTATATTTTCAACGAAATTGTTATTTTAAGAAAAGAAAAAACGTCAGACTCTGATGCTCCCAGTGGTGGCGCGACAAATATATTTTTTATTTTCGCTCGATTTCGTCTCATATTAAATTCTGAAAGTTGCTCCAGGAAATTGAATCGTAAAGTTGTCAAGACGAGGTGCTGAGAAGTCTCACTTCCGGTATTATGGCAAGGCGCGAGACATCCATCAGCGAGGCGCGGACCCAGGGCCTCCTAGAAGGGGTGAGGGGTGATAAAATGGGACGAAAATAAGGCGATTAATTGGGAGGGAGCCGGGGTCAAAGGGCGCGTGGCGAAGGGTGCCCCTCCCCCCGCTCGGTGCTAACCGACGGGAATGACCCCGCTCGACCTTTTTCATCTGGAGAAGAGATTGGCTCGAGGGTGGTAGTGGGCGACACATGTCTGTCCGGGCCCCCATGTGCTCGCGAAATGACATAAAACACGTTCATCTGGTGGTAACCTAGCTGCTTGCGCCCCCAATAGAAGCCATCTTCAATTCGAGGTTCCTGCTCCATCCTGGTGTAAATTTGGGCATTTAAATTTCGTCCAAATCGGGGAAGATCCGGGCTGCCCACGCGTCCTATCTGCCATCTTTATGGAGAAAATGCTCAAAATGCACAACACGAAAGTTGCGAAGTTGCCAGAGGTGTTAGAGGTGTTAGCGTGTGTTTATAAAGTAATACACCCTTCAGACCCGAACCACGTAGCTTTACGTGACTGTGTCACCGGGTTAAAACATTCAATTCTTAGGTGAAAACAATCATCCGTACATTTTAAGTCGAAAAACGTTTGTGAGAATAGCATGTGGGTGAGAATGTCAAATTTTGAGTTTCGTGTTTTACGTATCAGCTGACATCACAACAAGAACCTTGCTGTTAGTGAAGGTAAAAAAAGTGGAAAACGGATTTTTAACAAATTCGTCGAAGGCTGATCCCCTGATGGAATGAGTCCAACAAGAAGTAGTCATTTTCACCCTCTGGATATTGGACAATCCGCGATCTTCCCCCCCCCCCTTCCCCCCGTCTGCACGTCCTATAATCGTCCCAAGATAACTGCAGAAATTTGGACAGCCAATCATAGAGAATTGGCTTATCGATAGGTTCGTCCTGGCTGTTCAGACCCTATAAAAGCTGGAATAAAGAAAATGGCTGCCAGAACCTTACTTGCCGTGGTGGACGAAGCATGCGTGAGCTCGGTACCTTGAACGCTCGTGGGCCACGTCGTACGAATGAGCCAATCAACCCACACGTGCGAGCCTGGTCCACCTTAGTGATCGGAGTGCTACAAAGTGCTCACGAACGAGCCAATAAGCCTCATGTGCGATCCTGGGCCGACCACTGCAGGGCTGACCTCTTATTGGCGAAAGCGCTTTCTGGCAGTGGGCACCACTTTAAGGCTCCTTCCTCTCACCAGCCCCGCTCAGTGGTGCTGTTTGCAGCGACCCGGATGGATGAATCGCAAACAGGAAATGGCATCCTATTGGTCTGAACGACGCCATTTTTTCGCAGTTATCTTGGGACGACTATAGTACGGTTTACAGGCTGCCAGTATAATGTTATACGTGTACAAGAGTTTGACGAAATAGTTGTCATGTTACAAATACATCCCTTTTATGAATGGCGATATTTACCATGAAATTTTCTCCAATGGAACTTTATATCAATCTTGTAAAGGGAGATCTTAGTGACCAATTCTGTTCCTCAACTGTACAGTTTAGTCGTCAAAACTGATCAAATTTGGTATTTGTGCTGGCCTTAGGATGCATCACATGTACATGAATGTAATCACATTTTGTTAGTCGTGTTCTCGTTTTTGGTCAGTTCAGGCTGGATACTTTGCTTTCAGACTAACAAATTGCAGCTTCCAAAATCCGCCAAAAACGAAGTCATTGGCGAAACTTAGATGTTTCAGTACCAGCTGGGATCAACGTCTCGAGATCGAAAGGAAAACAGCAACAACAACAATACGTTACGGGCGCAGACAACCAATTTGATTCAATTTCGGATTTGTGTTAATGTGCGAGGATGGTTTCCTACCAAATCCTCCTATTATCAACGTGGATCTTGTAAATTCCCTAGCGGTTTCTGCGCCGGATTTTGGCTGGGAAAGAAGGGCACAAAGTAAAAAACAATGAAAGAAAGGTGAGAGAAAATCAATGACTATTATGATATGAAACAGGACTGGGGTTTCTGTAGGAAAGCACAAGAGGAAAGTACAAAAAAGGGAGGGATTAGGTCGCGGGAAGGATCGAAAGATGACAGTCCTGCAGAGACAAAGGAGAAAGGTGTCTCGGCTTGTGTATTTGTCTCCTGAAATTCGAGTTGCTCGAGTGCGAGTATGGCGCCATCCCTTTCTATGAAATGACTACGTTGAATTTTTTGCAGCAACCGATAAATTGTGTGTACCCAGCTGAGTAGATCCGAGCATGCACTTTGTTCGTCCTTATTTTACATTATAGGTGAACAGTATAGGTGCATGCATTATGCAGCACTGGATCCCAAATTTCCAGTTATTTATGACGTGCAGAAACATCTGCATCAAATGATGCAGATGCAAGGCCTACTTGTCAAAAAATAAATAAAAATATTTGTCAAAACAAGTCTGTCAACGCCTACGTCATTTTCTTTTGAACTTTTGATTTTATGTGATGACTTATGTGATGTGCACAGTTTTGATAAAAACGTGCTCAGTTCCAATTTATGTTTGTTTAATTATTATCCCATATGGAAAACAAATGCATTTTGAAATGCATTTCAAAATATATGTAGATTGAGGCAAATGTACTTCATAATGGATTGTAAATGCATTTGTCATGGAGCTTTTTCTGAAAAATACATTTGCGATACATTTTATAATTTGCGATGTATTTCAAAATGCATTTGAAATGCATTGCTTTGCATGTGAGATGTCATCCCTGATGATGAATACCGTAATGACATACACGCACAGATCATCTGAGAAAAGGCGAAGATCTGGGTAAGATTGATTTACATTGTTAGTAGTGATCGAAGAGGTGATTTGAACACAAAAGACAAACAAACAATAAACCGATTCCATTCCAACATTATTTTCACAAATGTTGATTGACTGATTGGAAACCCCATTTTGTTTGAACAGGATATATTCATAAGATGCTCCATCGAGATGCTGCCAACCAGTTTTACAAATTTGATTTGGGTTTAGGTTACTCAGATGCTCTGAGCATCTACATGGGCTGTTTGATTGGAGGCACCACAAAACGCAAGTTGCGCGGTGCAAATGGCGTGTAAACGGGCTCAACTAGTTGGGTTTGAAGTTGCTACCCCAAAGATGTCGTCTGGACTGTCATTTCCACTTCTTTAGCAATTGAGTAAAGCGCCTTTGGCGGGCACTGCCTCATGAGGCTACATCGACCACTATAGTCGGCTCAACGAGAAATGACAAATTCTGACAGCCAGTCAGAGGGATTCCGCTTATTGATAGGTTCCTCCAGGCTATTCCGACCCTATAATAGCTGGTGAAATCAACATGGCTGCCATAGCTATACTAGCCGCGGTGAACGAAGTACGCATGAGCGCTGATCCGTAAACGCTCGGCCGCGGCTCGGGTAGCCAATACTATCGTATGTGCGACCATGGCCCTTGTCATTGATGGGAGTAGGACTCCCATCCTACTTCGGGCTCTAGAGCGAGCCAATAAGCTGCATTTTCTACCCTGGGCCGACCTCCGACTTGCTAAGGAGCTTTTCGGCAGTGGGCACCCGTTCAGGCTCTGCCCTCTAAATGTTGGATGAATGAATCGCAAACAGGAAATGGCATCCTATTGGTTGAACGGACGCCATTTTTGTCTTCTCTCGTTGATTTTACTATAGTTTGATCGCATTTCAGCGTGGGATAGACCACTTAAGTTTCACTGCATTCCTAAAGGGGCATGCGTTAGTGGTGACCTGATCACCCAGCTTTGGCTCCTGTCGCTCATTTTTGTCCCTTTATTACTGCTTTGTAATCACGCCCTTGTATATGTATAATGCGACAAAATAAATATCATATCACATCATATCGACTGGAGATGAACACGTAACTTCTCGTTTTGATCCTGGGTGTGCGTTACGTATAAACTCCCTCGGTTGCGATTGCAACTTAACCCGTTCTCAAAGATGGCGTCTGTTCTCAGCATCCTCTATCCTGGCGCTGAGTTGCAACTCACCCTGACGGAAGCTGACGTAACGCACGTGCGCTTCAGAGATCCGAGCCACGTGGTGTGGCAACGTCACCAGCGTCGTTCAATTCAATTCAACTCAGTACCCTACTGTCAGTATTTTTAGTACCATGTGGTAGAGGGGTCTAGTCCATTAACCCGAGTTAAGTTCAAAGGGTAC
>JAQFYZ010004210.1:0-11576 GCA_034695085.1 Cylindroiulus punctatus | reverse complement strand
ACCTCTGTTTTCGACAGTAAAATGGGTTTTTCCTAGTCTTTGCCACTCTGCCCAGATTCGTTTGACACTTGATTGTGCAACATCATTTACTGGTATTCCATGTTACCGATCACCAACAACTCGTCCACGATCAAACTCAATAATCGGTGTGCCTTTCCGCTTGACAGCATTAGGTGCCATGATTAAATTTAACAAAAACGACTCTGCATCTGTCTCTTTATGCCTACCGCATTTGATGAGGACATGACTATAATAATTATATGCACTACTGTGTAATTATATGGGGTCCAAGGATGACTATATAATGAATGCAAGTGCTCAGGAATTGTGGCCAGGCAGTGTAGGTTTTTGGGGCATCTTATTCTCGCTTCCACTTTGGACTACCCTGTATTTTGGGAATAGCAGTCACATAAAATTGCCATGACGTTGAATGTAGCGATGCATTGTGGGAATGTCTGCCTTCGTGCTTGTATCTTCTTACTGTTTCGTGTACTGTCAATCTCAGCTGCCAGTTTGGCCACTTAAGTGTCATTCTTCGGTGTATCTGCAACACCACATTTCCCTTCTTTTCCGTCATTTTTCTCAATACGGTTTCTTTTCTTCTCTCGTATCCTCAACTCGACTTCTTCCGCTGCTACCTAATATGGCTTCAATTTTTTTGATAGTTTACTGTGTTTTTTTTCCTACTTCTTCTTTCTCCACCGATGATATTTCTGTCACATCTTACGTGAACTTCTTCTTTCCCCATTTTCTCCAAAACCAAGGATTCCTTCGACTGCCTATTGCTTTTTTCTCACCAAGAAGTGTTTTATCTCGCTATTTTCATCCGATTACAGCAGCGTTTTATGTGAACGTGTAGACCCCTACAAGTACGTGGGTTTTTGGCAGTTGTGATCGAAATTAACGATAAAATCAGCAATTTATACCAGCGCGCGCCTGCAAGGCGCATCTGAAGACGTTATTTTTCTGGTTAATTTCATTTAATGAAATATATTTTTTTCCCCTCTTGTCAACCTGATTTCGCTTAATCGATTCGTGTCAAGATACGATGGCCAGTCAGATTAGCGCAATCGAGTACAGGGTGCGAACAAACTCGGTCCATTATACAGAGTGAGTCATAAATTGCTGCCCCTAAAATTTGTTTAAAAAAAGCAAATAATGCAAAAAGTGATATTGTAAGAATGTATTTCGTAACCTAGCACAGGTTCCATTTTGAAAATTGTAGAGGAGGACAAAATTAGTTTAAAACAGTTTACGTAACACTACAAAATGTTTAAAAGAGCAAATAATGCAAAAAAGTGATATTGTAAGAATTTATCTCGTAACCTAGCAAAGTTAGAGCACAGGTTCAAATTTGAAAGTTGTAAAGGAGGACAAAATTAGTCTGAAACAGTTCACGTAACACTGCAAAATGTTTCGATGAATTTATTTTGACTTTTTGCTAAGTTTTGTTGCAGTGCTGCCCTGTATAGCATCAGTCCACCGAATGGTAAAAATGATGTCGGCATGTAAACATAGCAAGCTTACAGAAATACACTATTTTGTGCATAATTTAATCAACAACTTTGTGGAAATACCCAGAACAAAATAGTCTTGTCTATAGCTTGTTTCAATATTTAGTATAACATTTTGTATAACATGAAAGGCAGGTGAATTCCGTTAACATTTCGACAATACGTGAATTTTTTTTGCTAAGTGTTAATACGTTCGTCTCAATTTGTTTCGTGCTACCAAAATAGAAATGTAGATGTTAGGGTTTATCTTTTTTCGTGCGTTCATTTCACGATGATAATCAAAATGAGCTTAAATCGGATTATTGGAATTCTGCCAACGTTGAATGAAATCATTTCGCAGTTGTTGCTACAGATAAATAAACTATAAAGCCAGGCTTGGCTGAAGGCCCGCATTTTTCAACGACATGCAACGCAATCCATTTAATTTCCATTTAATTTCAAGAAAAAATGGCCGATTTAATCCCAGCATAATTAAGGTTGCTCTTGCATTTTCGCCAAATACTCGGATTTATTTTCCCTAGCCTGTCAGGTTCTTCCTTAATGCGATCTTCAAGTCATTACCAGAAATGAGAAAAATGGAAAAAAATACCGACGATTATTTTAATTCAAACAACGATATTATAACGTATTCGAGCCTGGATGATTCAAAGCCAACGAACTAATGCGCTCTTTAAAATTAATCTAATGTTGTTTGTTTGTTTTAAAACAGTCGCTCGTCTTAGTGTAGGTTGTTTAATCATGTCTACCAAATAGGTAATTAAAATTTTGCAAAAAAAAACCCAACAACAACCAATGAGCCCACGTCTGATGTAGATGAAATTATATTTATGGGGGAGTATATAAACAATGTGCAAAATGCAAAACTGTTATCAAAGAATAGGGAAAATAATGTTTGTTATATATGACCTCGTATGTAAATTATGCATGTATTACTTGGTTTGTATGGTACTTGTGAATAATATGAAATGTGCATTATGAAAGTTATACCATGACGCGTATATAAAATTTGCATATTGTGCATATGTAAAATTGCATAAATTTGTTATATTTCTGGTTGATAAACATAATAACATTTTTATGAATTTTATCCCCAATGAAAGTTGGTGGCGATATTTTGTTTATCAAGTTTACATGAACAGGGTTTACGAAACCCTGTATATTGTATACTCCATACTGTTACATTAGTTACATTCATGAGAAGTATAAAGTATAATGCAATGATATGATGGGATGCAAAGTAAAAAGATTCTCCACACTTCAATTTAGTGAGTTCAAAATATTTCGTTATATAAGGGAAATTTCGTTCTAGAAGTTAAGACACAAACGCGCAAACAAAAGTTTAGAAACGAAAAGTGAATTTCATTTTTGTGCTTTTTAAAAAAGTTTGCTATGGACGTGCAATTTCCTAATTAAAGTAAAGCCCTACTATTGATACATAGCGATGTAAAATAAACATTATATAATGTTTATTAAAAGCACAAACGTTAACTTAAACTTTCGTTTTTTTCGGCCTCATATCGTACAGTATGCATTTTTTCCAAGTTTACTGATGACCAATGGAAATATAAGGTTTCTTTTACATGCAATATTACATGTACAGTATGTGCATGCACTTACAGACTTAATACATATTTTATTATACAGGGTGGTCCAAAAGTTCAAAATGGTTTTTACTGTTTTTATGAATAAGTGTAGGGTGGTCCAAAAGCTCAAAATGGTTTTTACTGTTTTTATGAATAAGTTTAGGGTGATTTAAAAGTTCAAAATGGTTTTTACTGTTTTTATAAATAGGTGTAGGGTGGTCCAGAAGTTCAAAATGGTTTTTACTGTTCTTATGAATAAGTGTAGGGTGGTCCAAAAGCTCAAAATGGTTTTTACTGTTTTTATGAATAAGTGGAGGGTGGTCCAAAAGCTCAAAATGGTTTTTACTGTTTTTATGAATAAGTGTAGGGTGGTCCAGAAGTTCAAAATGGTTTTTACTGTTTTTATGAATAATTGTAGGGTGGTCCAAAAGTTCAAAATGGTTTTTACTGTTTTTATGAATAAGTGTAGGGTGGTCCAAAAGTTCAAAACGGTTTTTACTGTTTTTATGAATAAGTGTAGGGTGGTCCAGAAGTTCAAAATTGTTTTTACTGTTTTTATGAATAAGTTTAGGGTGGCCCAAAAGTTCAAAATGGTTTTATTGTTTTTATGAATAAGTGTATGGACTTAATTGTGTTACTCACATTTACTGATGTACAATTTAAGCAAAAATTAAATTTAGATTTTCCATTCGAGTTTCGTACATGTAAGTTTCGGTCAAAATCTTACATTTTCCCTATATTTTTGTTTCGAGATCATGCATGCATATTTAGTTATTAAGCTTACATTAAGTCCCTACTGTACAGGGCGGGTTAATTTTTTTTTGGTTGTCAGTAGGGCCTAAGCAGCTGTCGACTTAAGGCCGCCATCTTGTATTCTCTGATGAAACAACTTTTATAAGTACATGTATACCATGCACCCGTGTAATTTTTTGTGGCGTGTTCTGACGGAGGCATCTTCTATGATACATCTCGGATAAAATGCAAATATTGATACGAAAAAGCCGATTAGTCTGGAACTCGTAGGCTTTTATACATTTTTTAAATATCCTCCACTCTGAGAGGCAGGAGCAATTTTTCGTTTTTTTATTGAGTTTGAAGCCATGGTAGGGCGCACCTGCTTGTGTACTTACCATCGATAGGCCTGTTCCCATTTTGTTGTTTGCGTTTTAATAATGTTTTCTATATGCAAATGTGTTTTGTTGGCATTATGAAAGGAGGAGCAGTGCTAGGGCTCGGAAGATATTTATGCTTTTTTTTGCACAGCGTCTTCAATGGCGCTCGTCTTATTTCTACAGATTGAAACGAAGTTAAGCTGATTTTTCAACAGCTGCCAAGTTTTCTTTTTAAAAAATTACTCACTCTTATCTGGCCTATTTATAGGCGCTCAACTGCGAGCCCTGTAGTGGAGCATTAGACACAGTATACGTGGGGCCGTTCGGAAAAAGGCCCCTAACAACGCACGTGTTAAATTGTGTTCTGAAAGCTCAATTCAGTTCATGTTAATTGATGTACATATAAATTTGTCATGGATTATTGATGTTCACTGCATAGGAAGGTGTGAATGGGATAGTGGTGCAAGTCAAGTTCCCCCATCAGCCCCCCCCCTCCGATTTTGAGTTTGGTGTAAATATGGATATCATAGATGTGAAACAGTTGTAAATGTCAAAGCATTTGTGTACCGCTGACAGAAGCAGCAAAGTTTGAAAGGTGCATTGGGATAGCTGCATTGCTTGCAGGTTAAAAAGCTCGTTTCCCAATACGAGGAAGATGTGACGGTATCTTTTTCTATTCAGTTTTAAATAGAAATATGTAGTTATGAATATGCCATGAATTGCCCCTGAACATCTGCAATCACTGCGAGCAGCTCGAGTTATATGATCAAAATCAAGGTTTTTCACAATTAGTTTTAAACGGATATGGTGCATATCACGAGCCAGCAGAGACAGGTGGTCAAACAGGGTTCATATGCACCTGGAAAGTCAGGGAATGTCAGGGAAAGTCAGGGAAGAGCAAAATGGTCAGGGAAGGTCAGGGAAAACTATGTTTCTTGCTGTAAAATCAGGGAAAGTCAGGGAAAACCACGTTTCTTGCTGTAAAATCAGGGAAAGTCAGGGAAAATAACGGTTTTTTCAACAAAATAAAATTAAAAAATAAATTCCATCCCAAAAAATACCCAAAACATAATTTTTTACATGTTTACTAATTATTTTGAGATGTCTACTGACCATTTCCAAAAGTTGATAAACATTATATTTTTCTCATGAGCAGGTTTAAAAATTTTTTCTACTCTATTTATAAGTCAGGGAAATTTACTTGGGTTGTCAGGGAATGTCAGGGAAAGTCAGGGATTTTTTTTTGTAAATTTGAATATGAACCCTGTATGTGATCAAAATTAAGGTTTTTCACAATTGGTTTTAAAACGATATGGTGCATATCACGAGCCAGCAGAGATAGGTGGTTAAACTTAATTTTGTCGATCATTTTCAGTTATTATTTTTTTGTTATTAAAAATTGCAGTCTGAAATCTTGCGGTTAATTTAGATATTAGCATAAGTATAAGTAATTTATCAAAGATAAGTCAAATTCGCAATTTACAAAATTTGCAATTCGCAACTTGTATATGCCTCGTGTCATAAAAAAATAATGCATAAAATTAGACAGCATATGTTAAAATTATATAAAATTAGTATCGAAATTGTGCCATATCATCCTATAACACTCGGATGGTTCTTCGGACATGGTTTTCGAACGGCCCTTAGGATCCTGAGCTCCTGAAACAGACTTAGGTGAATAGTGTAAACTGCAGTTGATGTCATAATTCGCTCTTACGACGCTAAGCTCGTTTGAAAAGAAATGCGAAAGGGCCTTATTTTGCTTTGCCTTCGCGAGCAACGTTTTATTGGAGAGATTTCGCATTTTCTGCAAATAGCTCTCGGCTAATGTTTCGGCTTTGCCAGGGTCGTAAAATTTGCGAGAAAATGCAAAAAAGAAGCAGCCGAGCGAAAAGGGCTTCGGTCAGCCTGAGCTTGGTCTTAAACGTAAGGGCCCTTTGGCAATTCGTCGATTCCCATATTAGGAGAAAGGCCCCAAGCATGCAGCGATTTTGTTCAAATCCACCAGATAACTTAATATAGTTAATACTGTTTTTGGTGCACTTTGATAACCCACACATATTTGCGAATTTTACCAAGGAATTATGGACGTTATTTCACCATGAAAAGTTTTGATTAGAGAATTTACGGTGTAATTTGATGTCAAATACTGACTTCCTTATTAATGTTTTATGGATGGCCCCCATCAGTGGGACTGCTTGCCTGATATGAACCATGACCTACCATACAAAATGACTTAAATGAGGACTGAAGAATCGATGATCCCTGGGTAGAAAACTGGGAAACCTCAACTCCTCACAGCTGTGTTTCAGATTTAACTTTTCACATTCCTTATTTTTTAATGATATTGGACCCAGGGCCTTATTGTTTTTAAGAAAAGTCGAAAACCTCAACTCCTCACGACAATTCATCACATTCCTCAGCTCCTCAAGCTCCTCATGTTTTGTAAAATATGGCCCTGATTTGGAAACCTTAAAGCCTAAACTCCTGATAATTATCCGTCAGATTCCATCAACTCCTCACACTCCTCATCTCTTATGAATTCTGCTCCAGATGGCGCTACGATGTGCCTTGGACTGTTTTTCATAACCAATAAGGAGTGTGACGAGTTGATGAATGTTAGGCACATGCGAGGAGTTGAGGTTTCCAGGTTTCCTAACCAACTGCCCCGGAACCTGGGCGCAAAAGTTGTCATAAAATACAGCCTGCGCGTCAACGCTATAGTCTGCTCAACGAGAAATGAGAAATTCTGACAGCCAGTCAGAGGGATTCCGCTTATTGATAGGTTCCTCCAGGCTATTCCGACCCTTTAATAGCTGGTAAAATCAACACGACTGCCATAGCTGTACTAACCACGGTGAACGAAGTATGCATGAGCGCTGATCCGTTAACGCTCGGCTGCAGCTCGGGAGCCAATAATGTCGTATGTGCGACTATGGCCCCTGTCATTGATGGGAGTAGGACTCCCATCCTACTGCGGGCTCCAGAACGGGCCAATAAGCCGCATGTGCGACCCTGGGCCGACCACTATAGGACTGACCTCCGACTTGCTAAGGCGCTTATCGCCAGTGGGTACCCGTTCAGGTTGCGCCCTCTAAAAGTTGGATGAAGGTGTGATCATCGGATCAGACTTCTTGGGGAAGCACAAGCTGCTAGTGGACATCGCCAACAAGCGCCTGGTCGACTCCGTGATGAAAAGCTTGGCCGGTGACCGTGTCGAAGATGACTTTCTCAAGTCCTTGTGGTTGCAGCGTCTCCCCACACAGGGGCAACAGCTGTTGGCCATCCATCCCGGGGAAATCGCGCTCACGGAACTCTCCTCCATGGCCGACCGCATCTGCGAGGTAACCGCCATGCCATCCGGCTACGGACAGTCGGTGTCCGCCCTCAGTGCTTCCACTGAGGTGGCAGGGCGCGGCTCCAGGTGGTCTAGCCTAGCAATGACGGCGTCGAGTTTGTCATCCAGCCCAGTGGAAGCACTGACGGTGGATGGCATGGCGCGCCCTGCCCACCTTGTAATGGGGTCACCCAAAAATGAATCGCAAACAGGAAATTGCATCCTATTGGTTGAACGGACGCCATTTTTGTCTTCTGTCGTTGAGTTTACTATAGGTGGCGCTGCGCTCGCCCTTGTCGCGAATCGGTGTCAGTGTGTCTAGGGCGTGATGGAAGGGCGTATTGTCCGTGGACTGGTGTTGACCACTGGTCAGCTTCCTTCTCTCACTTTGCCATTATGTACTTCATCGATTGAATTCTTGGAAGTATCTCCAGAATCTGGTGGCAGCCGCTTGAATGCTATCTGCTCCGAGCGCATAAATCGCCTAACAAAAGCGCCGTGTCTCGCTCCCCTAACACGTACTAATCTCATTTCCGGCTGCCTTTTTTCACCCTGTCCGAAAATAGGAAAAGACCGTCGTCCACCATTTTGTTTTTTCAAAGAGTGCCAAATGGCCACTGGCGGCCCCAGTGGAGACGCCATTAATACTGCATGCTGTAAACGACTCGAAAATGCTTTTAAAATCAGATAATCACTCCCCCGTCGAAAATACAGCCCTTGGCAGGATAACAATTAAGCCCACCGTGGCGCCCCCTGGCGGACACACGACGCTGAAACGAAATTTTTGTCCAGGAAAGTGAACTAACCTCAAAACCAGGTTTACGAATTACGTTGACGACGTTTATGGACGACCCCTGGTATACACTCCAGCATGACAAGCGATAATTTTGATTGAATAAACTGTATGGGACCGCTCATAAAGGCATGTCATTGACAAGATTTTATGAAAGCTTGTATTATCATTGGCCCAATTCTATAAAATTGAGGAGTGTGAGGAGTTGATGAATCTGAGGGATAGCCGGGAGGGGTCGAAGTTTTCATGTTTCCTAATTATCATTCCGTGTCTGACACATGAAAATCTCAGATTCATCAACTCCTCACACACTCCTCATTTATTTTAAATTGGGCCATATTTCAAAAATTGAAAAGTGTGAAGAGTTGATGAATCGGAAGGATGGCTGTGTGGAAACCTTATGACGAGGAAGACCTCAGCTCCTCACAGCTGTTCATCATATTTTATAAAATTTGACCCTGGTGACCCAAGAAATTTGAAAAACACGAAAAATTGTCTCTGCTTTGTGTAAATTTATGGAGGACTCCTAAGACGTTATCGTAAATGGCCCTCGTTTCCCTTTAAATTTCTCAGTTTTATTTTGCGTCCCAGAAGGCGAAGCTCGCAATTAAATCCCAAAACCAAACAACGACAATGGCAATAATAATAACAATGATGGTAATAATGATGAGGAGGAGGAGGCTATTCTCCCATTTCAATTTAACAAGGAATGCATGTACATGTAGTTTTACCAAATAAACGACTTTGATAAGGGCTTGGGGGAGGCTAAGGCCTATAAATAAATGAACTCGTTATGGTTTTATGCCCTGGCCTTAAGCCCCGGATTTCGACGCCTCCAAAGGGCTTAAACGGAATTAAAAACGAGGGTAGAAACAATTAAAATTGGAAGCAATTAGTAACGCTCCAATCAGTGACGTCATTAAAAATCACGTTTTTAGCTATTGCCTCATTCAGTGCTATTTAGAAACGTAACCGGGGTAATGTCACACCTGATATAAAACTTCTTAAAATATAATACCAAAGACTTTTTACAAAAATGTTATCAAATGTCAAAATACATGTATTCCTTTAAATATTAAAAATTTAGCTCTTTGGCTAAATTTAGCTCTTTAGGTTTTGTTAGTTTAGGTTAGGTCAGACTAAGTTAAACACAAAAAATGGAGAAACAGAAAAAAACATACTACTATTATAAAACTATATTAGAAATGAAAATAACTTTCCTAAACTAGTTATGTTCACGTTGTGAAGCACAAAATGTTGCAGTCATTTTAAGGTAACTGATTTTTTTAATGACTGAGTATAATTTATAAAGAAATTAAAAACGTTACCTTAGATTTCCAATGGCTGCTAACACTTGATGCTTCAGCACATTTTAAACCTGATTCGAATTCATTTGTAATCGGTTGTGAACAGTTCTGAGTAAAAGTCTGTAATATTCTTAAATTAATAACTTTTTTGAATCGTGCTAAAAGCACATGCTTTTATAAAAAATGTAAATGTTAACAGCTGTAATTTGCCACGTTTTTAACAAAATGCATTGGCTGAATAACATGCGTCTCATCGCAGTTATCGCAGTTATGTTTAGTAGTGTATGTTCGAAAACACTAACGACTTTTTAGCGTGTAGTTTGTTTTAAGACACATTACAAACTAAAAAATGCATCGTGGTATCCTATACGATATTCAGATATTAGACACTTAGCGCAGCACCACGAAATTGTTCATACGAAAATGTTAAATTAAAACATTATCCTATTTTTTGGTACGCTGCAAAGTTTGGTAAGTGTGGAGTGCGCCTATAAATTTTGCTGAATACTTAGCGCTATCTAGGGTCATTATTTGGCAACTCAAATCAACATGCAAAGTGGCGCCCCCTGTAATCGGCGTTTTTTTTGTGCGGATGTCAATTTTGATGAAATTAGTAGCTAATTTTGGATTAAACTAATAGTTTAAGCCCCACCTAATATGTTTATAATTGTTTTCGTCATGAAAACTGCCTCAAAAGTGCTTTTTCGAAGCGTTTTCAATGACAGCGATAGAGATGCGCAATGGAACCATTGTACCGATAATGTGTCTTTCGCGCATACACGTGACTGATCATAGCCAATGACAGTGAAGAAGGGATGCGCAATAGAACCATTGTACCGATAATGTGTCTTTCGCGCATCCGGCCCTCCACACGTGACTGAACATAACCAATGACAGTGGAGAATTTATTTCGTGTCAAATCTGAGTTTTCCGTATAGATGATCACAAAAACTGCCTTTATTTTGGTGAGGAAATCAGTATGTCGTAACGAAAAAGTCAAGTCGGACGAGATACGTTTTCGTTTTTCGGTTTTTACATAGTGTCGTGGTGCTGTGCTTAGTGTCGACTATTAATGGAAATGATACGAAAATGCATACTCCAGTACTGTACCTCCACTCAATATCGGTAATAATTTGACGACGTTCGTCTTTAAACCACTCAGGAGATATATCGACGTGGCCATAAATTTCCGAAGGAATTTGGCGTGAGGAATTTGGTTTTTGGGAAGGAGGGGTAAGGGGGTGGCTAGTGGTCCAATATATTTTCTGTTACGTGCCCATTGCATTGAACGAAAATTGGTGTAGTTAGTAGAACGGTGGTTGGTATGCCACACTCGGCTTAATATATCAACGTTATTTTGCGTTCGTCGCATTCTCAGGTCGCCAAAACATTCCCCAAACATATTTACGCGACATTATTAGACGAACAAGAGCCCGGAATTTCGCGAAATAGCGAAGAAAATGAGAATGCGGTAAATTAACATGGCCGCCAATGCATTCTTTGCAAGTTGAACCGCGAACGCGCGTGCGGGTGACGTCACCCTGCGACGTGCGAGAAATATATATATTTTAAGTCTGAAATTTTACCAACTCCATTTATCTTGAAATTGACTAGTCTAAAGTTTGAAGGTGGCGTTTTAAGGATTTAAATTTTGAGCAAAATGAAAATTTTTGAAATCATTTATAACTTATAAATAAAAATAGTACATGCAGATTAAGGATCTCATTTGTTGTTATACTGAATAATTATTTATAAATCACGTTATTACAGGGTTCATACGCACCTGGAAAGTCAGGGAATGTCAGGGAAGAGCAAAATGGTCAGGGAAAGTCAGGGAAAACCACGTTTTTTGCTGTAAAATCAGGGAAAGTCAGGGAAAATAAGTTTTTTCAACAAAATAAAATTGGAAAATAAATTCCATCCCAAAAAA